>JAQQST010002203.1:0-10577 GCA_028646485.1 Cryptoprocta ferox
ATTTTCCAGACTTTTTCCTGGGATTGATTTCAAGTTTTATAGCATTGTGATCTGAAAGTGTGCATGGTATAATCTCAGTTCGTTTGTATTTATGGAGGGCTGCTTTATGCCCCAGTATGTGATCTATCTTGGAGAATGTGCCATGCGCACTCGAGAAGAAAGTGAATTCCCTAGCCTCAGGATGTAGAGTTCTAAATATATCTGTCAAATCCATCTCTTCCAATGTGTTGTTCAGGCCATTGTTTCTTTAGTCATTTTCTGTCTGGTTGATGTATCCATTGCTGTAAGTGGAGTATTAAAATCACCTGCAATTAGCACATTCTTATCAATAAGATTGTTTCCGTTTGTGATTAATTGTTTTATGTATTTGCGTGCTCCCGAATTCGGCACATGGGTGTTTATAATTGTTAGCTCTTCCTGAGGGAGAGATTCTGTAATTATTATACAATGTCCTTCTTCATTTTTTGTTACTGCCTTTACTTCAAAGTCCAGTTTGTCTGATATAAGTATGGCTACTCCGGCTTTCTTTTGACTTCCAGTTGCATGATAGATATTTCTCCATCCCCTTACTTTCGATCTGAAGGTGTCTTCAGGTCTAACATGAGTCTCTTGTAGACAGCAAATAGATGGATTTTGGTTTTTTATCCATTCTGCTACCCTGTGTCATTTGATTGGAGCATTGGGACCATTTACATTCAGTGTTATTATTGAAAAATGTGGGTTTGGGTTCAATGTGTTCTCTGTAGAGTTCATGTTTGTAGTGGTGTCTCTGGTACCTTGTATTCCTTGCAACATTTTCCTCATAGAATCCCTCTTAGGATTTCTTGTAGGGCTGGTTTGGTGGCAATGAATTCTCTTAATTTTTGTTTATTTGGGAAAAAAACCTTTATCTCTCCTTCTATTTGGGATGACAGGCTTGCTGGACAAAGGTTTCTTGGCTGCATATTTTTCCTGTTCATCACATTGAAGATTTCCTGCCATTCCTTTCTGGCCTGCCAAGTTTCAGTAGATAGGTCTGTAACCACTCTGATAGGTTTCCCTTTGTATGTTAGGGCCCTTTTATCCTTAGCTGCTTTCAGAATTCTCTCTTTGTCTTTATATTTTGCCAGTTTCACTATGATATGTCATGCCGCAGGTCGATTCAAGTTATGTCTTAAGGGGGTTCTTTGCGCCTCTTGTATTTCAATGTCTATTTCTTTTCCCAGATTTGGGAAGTTCTCAGCTATAATTTGATCAAGCACCCCTTCAGGAACTTTTTCTCTTTCTTCGTCTTCAGGAATTCCTATGATACATATATTGTTCCTTTTGATTGTATCACTCAGGTCTCGAATTCTCTTTTTGTGCTCCTGGATCAATTTCTCTCCCTTTTTCTCGGCTTCCTCTTTTGCTATAACTGTGTCTTCTAATTCCCCTATTCTCCTCTCTGCCTCTTCAATCCGTGCAGTGGCCGCCTCCATTTTATTATGCACCTCATTTGTAGCATTTTTTAACGTGTCACAGCTATTTTGAAGTTCCCTAGTCTTTGTATCAATAGCTTCTCTGATGTCTTCCATGCTTTTTTCAAGCCCAGCGATTAATTTTATGACAATTGTTCTAAATTCTTGCTCCATTATGTTGCTTACATCTGTTTTAATCAGTTCTGTAGCTGTGACTTCTTCCTGGAATTTCTTTAGAGGAGACTTCTTTCATTTCATCATTTTGGTTTCTTTCTGTCTCTTGTCAGTCTTAAAAGTTTGTTATGCACTCTGCACCTGTGAGTATTGCTATATTAAAGGATGTTCATTGACTGTCCAGGGCCTGTCCATTCAGGAAGTGTTCTTTTAATGGGGTCTCTTGGTTTCTCTTCTTGTGCCTTTGGTTATTTGATTTCCCTACTCAGTGATATTTGGAACTCTCCACCATGTGTACTTTGGCTTGTTTCTTGAGGTAGCCCTATGAGACTGTCTTCGTAGTGGACTCTGTCTTTTCTTCCCTGACTCTTGCAGATCAGAGTGTTGTGGCTTCAGTCTTTCTAATTTGATAGATGCGGGCGGGTGAAAATTACAGAGCTCCCTACTTCTCCGCCATCTGAAATCAGGTCTCTTGCCAGAGTCCAGCTCCATCAGGTCCAGGTTTCCCTGAAGGATGGACGGTGTCGGCATGAGGGAGATGAGAGAGCCTCACGTTTCTTTCTGATCACCCAGGCAGGCATCTCTCTAAACTTTTTATTTCTTAATTATTATGGGCTCACAAGAAGTAGCAAAATTAGCACAGAGAGGTCCTGTGTCCCCTTTCCCAGTTTCCCTTAACAGTGCCATTTTATATAATTAAAGTGCATATAAAAACCAGGAAAGTAATTGGCTCGATACAATTATCTGGACTATAGCTTTTATTCGGATTTTAGCAGTTTTTGCACAGACTCATTTTTAGTGTGTCTTTGTGTCTAATTCTATTACATTTTATCCCATGTGCAGATGGATATAATCCTCACCACAATCAAGAGACAGAAGTGTTCTGTCACAATAAGGAACTCCCCATGCTCTCACTTTATGCTCTCACACACTCCCTCTCCTTCCCTATCTGTTCTTAGCTGTTCTCCATCTCTATAATTTTGTCATTTTGAGAATGTTAGAGAAATGGAATCACAGAGTATGTAATATTTTGGGATTAGCTTTCTTTTACTCAGGATGAATCCCTAGGGATCCCTCTCTGTTGTTGCCTGCATCAGTAATTATTTCTCTTTATTTCTAAGTAGTAATTCATTGTATGTATGTATAATAATTTGTTTAATTATTCAGCCATTGAAGGAAGGTTGTTTCCAGCTTGGGGCTATATTACACATAAAGCTGCGATGAATGTTAAAGTAAAGGGTTTTTTTTAGTTTATTTATTTTGACAGAGAGAAGCAAGCATGGGAGGGGCAGAAAGAGAGGGAGAGAGAGAGTCCCAAGTAGGCACAGAAAAGAGACTGATGCAGGACTCGATCCCACAAACAATGAGATCATGATCTCAGCAGAAATCAAGAGTCAGATGCTCAACCGACTGAGCCACCCAGGCACCCCAGGTTTTTTTGTGAACATACATTTACATTTCTCTAGGATAAATATCCAGGAGTGCAACTGCTGGGTTACATGCTAAAAAGTTGCCAGACTGTTTTCCAGAGTTAGCTCTACCATTTTTCATTCCCACCAGAAATGTATAAAAGATCCAATGGTTCCATTTCCTTGTCAGCACTTGGTATTGTTGGTATTTTTCATGTTAGCCTTTCTAATAGGTATATAGTGATATCTCATTATGATTTTAATTTGCATTTCACTAATAACAAGTGATGCTGAAAATCTCTTCATGAGTTTTTAGATCCAATCATCTTTTATAAAATGTCTGTTCAAGTCTTTTGCCAGTTTTTGAATCAGATTGTTTGCCTTCTGTTGAATTTAGAGCATTATTTGTATTCTGTACATGAGTCTTTTGTTGGATCTGACGCTTGCAAATATTTTTTCCCAGTTTACAGCTTGTCTTGTTATTGTCTTAACAAGTTTGTTTCCCACTGAGCAAAAGTTTTTAATTTTTAAAAAGTTCAGTTAATTCTTTTAATTTTTTAAAATGTTTATTCATTTTTGAAAGAGAGAGACAGAGTGCAAGCAGGGGAGGGGCAAAGAGAGAGGGAAACACAGAATCCAAAGCAGGCTCCAGGCTCTGAGCTGTTAGCACAGAACCCAATGCAGGGCCTGACCTCAGAAACCAAGAGATCATGACCTGAGCCAAAGCCGGGTGCTCAACCGACTGAGCCACCCAGGCGCCCCAAAAAACTTCAGTTTATTTTTTTAATGGATTGTGCTTTTGATATCATATTTAAGGATTCTTCCTCTAACCCAAGGTCACAAAGATTTTCTCCTATGTTCTCTGCAAAAAGTTTTATATTTTTACATTTTACATTTAAATCTATGACTCATTTGAGTTCATCTTTGTTTAAGGTATGAGAGTTAGGTAGAGGCTCATATTCTGGGAAGTTTTGATGTCCAGTTGTCATAGCACAATTTGTTGAAAAGACTATCCTTCCTCCTCTAGATTGTTTTTGCTTCTTTGTAAAAAATTAGTTGAGCAAATTTGTGTGTGTCTATTTCTGGGTTCCATATTTTGTTCCATTGTTCGGAGGGTCTGTGCATCCTCCAATGCCATAGTGACTTGATTATTGTAGCTATATAATAAGTCTTAAAACTTGGCAGTGTGATTCCTTCATCTTTCTCTCTCCATTTAAATACTGTTTATTTTAACATCTTTGCCATTCCAGATAAGTTTTTTTTTAATTTTTTTTAATGTTTTATTTATTTTTGAGAGACAGAGAGTGACAGCAAATGAGCAGGAGAGGGGCAGAGAAAGAGGGAGACACAGAATCCAAAGCAGGCTCCAGGCTCCGAGCTGTCTGCACAGAGCCCAACGCAGGGCTTGAACCCACGAACCATGAGATCATGACCTGAGCCGAAGTCGGACGCTCAACCAACTGAGCCACCCAGGCGCCCCTCCAGATAAGTTTTAAGGTAAGCTTGTCTTTGGGCACCTGGATGGCTCAGTCAAGCATCTGACTTCGGCTTAGGTCATAGTCTCATGGTTCTTGAGCTCTAGTCCCTCTTTGGCTGAGTCCTGCTTCTCTCTCTCTCTCTCTCTCTCTCTCTCCCCTCGCTCACTTGCACCCTCTCTCTCTCTAAAAAAAAAAATAAGCTTGTCTATCTACAAAAAAAATCTGATGAATCTACAAATCAGTTTGGGGACATTTAATTATCCTTTATGATGTAGAGTCTTCCAGTCTCTACATGGCATATTTAAATCTTCTTTGACTTCTTTCATCAAGGTTTTATAGTTTTCAACATTAAGATTCTGTTCATGTTTTCTCAGATTTATATTTAAGTATGTCTGAGGGTTTTTTTCCTTTTTTCTTTTTTTTTGTGAAATGTTTGTAAGTGCATTGTGTTTTTAATTTTGGTTGCCAATAACATATCGATAGTATAAAGAGGTAGATTATTTTTATTTGTTGACCTTGTTTTTTGTGACATTGTTAAACTCACTCATTAGTTCTTAGAGTTCTTATTAATTACTTGTCTTTATTCATGTAACAAATTATATCATCTACAAATAAGGGCAATTTTATTTCTTCTCTTCCGATCTGTACGCCTTATATTTCCTTTTCTTGCCTGTACCACTGGTTAAGACTTTTAGTACTATGATAAGTAAGAGTGATGAAAATTGCTCCCTTGACTTGTTCATGATCTTAGGTGAAAAGCATTCAGTATTTCACTATTAGGTATGAAATTAGCTATAGGTTTTTTATAGATGCTCTTTATCAAGTTGAGGAAGTTCTCTTTTTATTCTGAGTTTGTTGAGAATTTTTATCAGGAATAAATGTTACATTTTGTCAAATGCTTTCTCCACATCCATTGGTATAATTATGGGATTTTTTTCTCTAGCCTGTAAGTATCGTGGATTACATTGGTTGATTCTCAAATATTGCATGAGCCTTGCATTTCTGATATAAATTATACTGGATCATAGTATATAATTATTTTCATATATTACTTAATTCTGTTTGCTAATATTTTGTTAAAGGGTCTTATGTTTATATTCTGAGGGATCCTTGTCTGTAGTTGCTTTCTTTTTAAAAAAACATCATCTTAGATTTTGACATCAGGGTGATGCTGGCCTCACAAAATGAATTGGGAAGCATTCCCTCCTCTTCCATTTTCTGGAAAAGGCTTCATAAAATTAATGTTAATTCCTCCATAAGTGTTTTCGTTGCATTCTCTAGAAAAGCCATCTGGGCTTGAAGATATCTTTTTCCAGAGCTTTAAAAATTACTGATAAAATTCCTTTAATCACTCTAGGACTTTCAAGATTATGTATTTCACCTTGGGTTAGTTTTGATAGTATAGATTTTTTCCAGGAGCTGGCCCATTCTGAAGTCCACATTATCTGATATTAGTGTAACCATGACAGATTTTTTTTATCGTTGTATCATTTTCTATACATATATATTTAACCTACTTCTTTTAAAAAACGTTATGTCAATTCCAGTATAGTTACCATACTCTAAGTGTTATGTGTTATATATATTATTTTATAATAAGTGTTATATAATAATATAGTTAATATATAATAAGGGTTATATTAGTTTCAGGTGTATAATATAGTGATTCAACAATTCCATACATCACCCATTGTTCATCACAACAAGTACACTCCTGAATCCCCATAACCTGTTTCACCCATCCTTCCACCCACCTCCCTCTGGTAACCAACAGTGTGTTCTCTATAGTTGAGAGTCTGCTTCCTGGTTTGTCTCTCTCTCTATATATATATATATTTTTTTTTTTTGTTCGTTTGTTTCTTAGGTTCCACATATGAGTGAGATCATATGGTATTTGTCTTTCTCTGACTGACTTATTTCACTTAGGATAATACTCTCTAGCTCTATCCATATCATTGCAAATGGTGAGATTTCATTCTTTTTATGGCTGAGTAATATTCGTATATATATTCCTATATTCCTATATATCTATATTTACACATAGATACATCCCACTTCTTTATCCATTCATCAGTCAATGGACACATGGGCTGTTTCCACAATTTGTCTGTTGTTGATAATGCCACTATAAACATTAGGGTGCATATATTCCTTTGAATTAGGGTTTTTGTGTTCTTTGGGTAAATACCATAGCACCATTGATTTCTACCATTGTTAGATCTTAGAGTACTTCTATTTTTAACTTTTTGGGAAATCTCCATACTGTTTTCCAGAGTGGCTACACCAGTTTGTATTCCCACCAACTGTACAAGAGGGTTCCCTTTCTTCATATTCTCACAAACACCTGTTGCTTCTTATGTGTTGATTTTAGCCATTCTGACAGGTATGAGGTGAAATCGCATTGCATTTTTGACTTGTATTTTCTTGATGATAAGCAATGATGAGCAACTTTTCACGTATCTGTTGGCCATCTGGATGTCTTCTTTGGAGAAATGTCTATTCATGTCCTCTGCCCATTTTTAAATGGATTCCTTCTTTTTTTCATGCGTTGAGTTTCATCAGTCCTTTATATATTTTGGATACTAACACTTTATCAGATATTTCATTTGAAAATATCTTCTCCTAGTCCATAGGTTTCCTTTTAGTTTTGTTGATTGTTTCTTTCGCTGTTCAGAAGCTTTTTATTTTGATGTAATTCCAATAGTTTATTTTTGCTTTTGTTTCCCTTGCTTCAAGAGACATATCTAGAAAAAAGTTTCTATGGCCAATGTCAAAGAAGTTACTGCCTGTGTTATCCTCTAGGATTTTTATGGTTTCCTATCTCACATATAAGTCCTTAATCCATTTTAAAGTGGTCCAGTTTCATTCTTTTGCATATTACTGTTCAGTTTTTCCAACCCCATTTCTTGAAGAAACTATATTTTTCCCATCGGATATTCTTTCCTGCTTTGTCAAAGATTCATTGGCCATATAGTTGTGGGGTCGTTTCTGGGCTTTCTATTCTGTTATATTGATCTCTGTGTCTATTTTTGTGCCAGTACCATACTGTTCTGGTCACTATAGCTTTGTAATATAACTTGAAGAATGGCATTGTGATGCCTCCAGCTTTTCTTTTCTTTTTCAAGGTTGCTTTGACTATTCAGGGGCTTTTGTGGTTACATACAAATTTTAGGATTGTTTGTTCAAGCTCTGTGAAAAATGCTGTTGGCATTTTGATACAGATTGCATTAAGTGTGTAGATTGTTTTGTGTAGTAGAGACATTTTAACAGCATTTGTCCTTCAGATCCATGAATATGGAATATCTTTCATTTCAGATGACATTTCATTGTGTCATCTTCAATTTCTCCAATCAGTGTCTTATGGTTTTTAAAGGACAATTTCTTCACCTCTATGGTTGGGTTTATTCCTAAGTATCTTATTATTTTGGTGCAATTGTAAATGGGATTGATTCCTTAATTTCTCTTTCTGCTACTTCATTATTGGTGTATAAAAATGAAACAGATTTCTGTACGTTTGTATCCTGGGACTTAACTGAATTCATTCATCAGTTCTACCAGCTTTTTTTTTGGCAGCCTCTTTAGGGTTTTCTATTTATAGTATCACGTAGTCTGCAAATAGTGAAAGTTTTACTTCTTCCTTGCCAATTTGGATGCCTTTTGTTTCTTTTTGTTGTCTGATTGCTGTGGCCAGAACATCCAGTACTATGTTGAATAAAAGTGGTAAGAGTGGACATCCTGTCTTGTTACTGACCAAAGAGGAAAGCACTCAGTTTTTCCCCACTTAGGATGATGTTAGCTGTGGGTTTTTCATACACGGCCTTTATTATGTTGAAGTATGTTTCCTCTAAACCTACATTGTTGAGGGTTTTTTTATCATGAATGTATATTGTACTTTGTCAAATGCTTTTTCTGCGTGAATTGAAAAGATCATATGGTTCTTAACTTTCTTTTATTAATGTGGTGTATCAGGTTGATTGATTTGTGAATATTGAACCACACTTGGAACCCAGGAATAAATCCCACTTGATCGTAGTGAATGATTTTTTAATATATTGTTGGATTCGGTTTGCTAGTATTTTATTGAGAATTTTTGCATCCATGTTCATTAGGAATTTTGGCCTGTTGTTCTCTTTTTTAGTGTAGTCTTTTTCTGGTTTGGGAATCAGGTTAATGCTGGCCTCATGGAATGAATTCAGAAGTTTTATTTTCAATTTTTTGACCTGAGCTGAAATCAAGAGTCAGATGTTTAAGTGAGCCACCCAAGTGCCCCTCTTTTTTTAACTTTTTAATCTCTGTGATAAGAGTCTCACTGGTGTCTTCTATTCTTTTCTCAAGTCCAGTGAGTATCCTGCTTAGATCTTTGGCCATGGCTTTATCTTATTCTTTCTTTTGGGATAAATACCTCTACCTTTACATTTTTTAGTCTAAGTCTCTGTCTTCTGTATGTTACAAAAGCCAGTTGTGTCTTTTGCTCGTGAAAGTAATAGCCTTATGAAGAAGAGTTCATATAGTGCCCAGGGCCTGGCACTTCAGGGAGTGTCTCTGGTGTGTGCTTCAAGCACTCTGCTATTGTTTTCTGACTTGTCTATCTTTCAGGCCGGTCATCTGCAGAGGTGCTCCTTTCCTGCTGTGGACAGTGTTTGGTCCCTAGCATGAATGTGGTGAGTTTTAACTAGGTGTGCTCTGGTCTGCTTGTGAAATGAGACCTGACACCACTTCTACCAGAACTGAGGCCCTGCAGCACTCACTGGTTGGGAGACATAGTGAGGGAAGGGATTTCTGCTGGTCTCCTAGAGGAGGGGCCCATTGCACTGGGATTGAGGCAAGGTTGACTGAGAAAGGCAGTCCTGCCAGAGTACATGGTGGTGGGGCTTGGTGTAAGCAAGTTAGGTAGCCAGTGTGGGTGCTGTGCTGCTTCCTGCAGGTGGCTCTGCATTTATTATGCTGAGGGGTGGGAGAGGGAAATGGTATCAGGAAGCTCCTTTTTTCCCAGAGAATCTTCTGTGTGAAAGCTGCCTCTCAGGGAGTCACTCTGAGAAGAGTGAAGAATATCCCCACTGGGTGCCTCAAGTGTTCTTCAGATCACTATTTCCAAGCTGTCTGCCCCCAGGATGTTTGCTGCCTTCCCTCCAGGAGCATTGCAGTGCCCCCTGGGCTCTATCCCAGTGAATCCTGCTGACCTTTAAAACTCCAAGCTTTAAGCCCCCCTGGTTGCGAGAACTCATGAAATTCAGCCCCTCTCATTTTCCAAGCCAATGGCTTTGGGGAAATTTTCTTCTTGTGCATTCCCCTGTGTGCCTCTCTGTTGCCCTTCTCCATGACCACAGCTCCCTCCCCTACAGCACCTGCAATCCACTTCTCCCCTTAACCATGTCTCGGCACAGCCTACCTTCTTCAATGTAGCCTCTTTTCTCCCTTTAGTTGTGGAGTTTCTTCTGTCAGTTTTAGGTCTATTTCTGGGGTATTTAAGTTCATTTGATAGTTATCTAGTTGTGTTCGTGATACAAGACAAGCCTAGGGTCCTCCTACTCTGCTGCCATCTTCCTCTCTCTCTCTTACTGTTCTTAATATAAATAGATGAACCACAGTATATTTAATCAAACTTTAATGATAGACATTTAGTTTTTGCCAATATGAACAAACTCTGCAGTAAACATCCTTATATATTTACATCTTTTTTATTTTTTTGTTTTTTTGTTTTCTTTTTTTTTTTTTTTTACACTTTATAGTTTATTGTCAGGTTGGTTTCCATATAACACCCAGTGCTCTTCCCCACAAGTGACCTCCACCAAGACCATCACCCCCCTTTACCTTTCCCCCTTCCCCTTCCCCCCTCAGTTTGTTTTCAGTATTCAAGAGTCTCTCATGTTTGTCTCCCTCCCTCTCCCTAACTCTTTTTCCTCCTCCCCCCACCCCATGGTCCTCTGTTGGGCTTCTCCTGTTAGATCTATGAGTGAAAACATATGGTATCTGTCCTTCTCCGCCTGACTTATTTCGCTGAGCATGACACCCTCGAGGTCCATCCACTTTGCTACGAATGGCCAGATTTCATTCTTTCTCATTGCCATGTAGTATTCCAT
>JAQQST010002204.1:0-10571 GCA_028646485.1 Cryptoprocta ferox
GTGCCTCCGGAAATTTTTATCAAGGGAACCTAGGTTTAGCTGAAGGACCGAAAAATCATTGTTTCACAATTAAAGTTGCTATTAAGGTCATTAAGCTTCTTCTATGCCAGTGCCTTCTCTCCCCATGCAAATGAGTGTGGGTAAATGTGTGTTCCTAAAAGATGACTTAGATTTGGCCAATAATATTAAAATGCTCCCCGCTCATTGAGGAACACTGTCTTAACCTCCGTCCCCTGTGAGCTTCAGCCTGGAAGAGAGAAGCCCTTGGTTTTGGGCGACATGGGCCTCTGAAGCTTTGTCCTGAAGAGCAAGGACTTTGCAGTGAGACCTTCCTAAATTCAAGTCTAGGATCCCTGTGAAAGTTTTCTAATCCCTTTGAGCCTCAGCAGAATGGGGTAGATAATAATAACTATTTCGTGGGTTGTATGAGGTTTAAGTGAGGTGTTGTATGTAAAATTTTAACCCAGGGTGACATGGTTTAGCTCTTTCAAGTCCATAGTAGAGAGTTCAGTCCATGGCAGGGCCTCTAAAGAGCAAGTTCTCCACAGTAGGGGGCAGCAGGTACTGAGGGGCCAGTGTGGGAGAGGAGCAGCTTTTCCTTAGCACCTGTAACAGTAACCCTTTTCCAATCATAGGGGCAGCACCAACTGACCTGGAGACAAGTAAGAAGCTTGCTGGTGGTGGTTCCTGAAAGGCCCTTCTAGGAACTGAAAATGAAGAGAGAGCAGCTGGCTACAAAGGCCTTAATGTGTTTGACTATTACAAGTTCTCTATTTATTTATGTTTGTATTTATTTATTTTCCAAAGCTTATATTTTAATATTTTACATACTAGTATTTAAAGATCAGAATGTATTTAATCAAACATAACTCCATCCTGATTGTTATTTAATATGAAGATGATGGGTTTTAAATGTCTCATTAAACCAATATGTACTGGGAGACCATCAAGTGTCAGGGCACGGGGGGGTGGGGGGGGGGGTGGAAGAAGGGAGTCGAAGCAGTTAGTGTGCACATATCTATTTTTTGTACTTGTTTAAAAGAATGGCAGTTGTCATTTATTGAAATTGTTTCACATTATGTGGTCAACATTTTTATGTTGAAGCTTCCCTTGGACATTTTATGTCTTGTGTGTAGGGCATAATGCCTTGTTTAATGTTTATTATGCAGTGTTGCTCTGTCTTGGAACAGAGATGTTAAAACTACTGTTATGTTTTTATAAATGACATGAAAATAAACGTTTTGCAAAAAATAACATGCTTAGGTTTTGTTTTTTTCTTCTTGATCCTTGGTTCCTACTGGGGGCCTAAAGTATTGTACAGTTAGACAGACTACAGGTCACACCTAACTTTATGCCTGCTCCTGGCCATTACTTTCCTTACATTTCTCTTATTTAAGGAATATTTGACACATGACCCTCCTCAACCACCTTGAGAATCCTAGTTTTACATAAAATATTGCTGCTTTTCACACTGATTCATTATTCAAAATTAGTGCCTTACTTTTGGATTTTTATAAATATTGTAATAAGAGCTCTTATTAAATACTTTGGATAAGTGGTTTGGCAAACAATTATGCAATTCCCTTTTAATGAAGCCGGGACCAAAAGGTGGAAAAGTGGATTCTTCTTAAGAACTTGAATAATTTGTGTTATTTAATAATAATAATAATGATCTATGGAGATAAGTCCATGCTACATGACAAAAATAACAAAGGATAGATAGGGAAAGAAATGGATTTAGAATATAAGAGCTGTCTTCAATTGTTGCAGAAAGTATAAAGTGAAGGAAAATTGTAATGTGGCAGGAATATATATTGCAATTTTTAGGGTAATCACTAAAAGGGAAATGAAAAGTTTGGATTTAAAATCTGAAAAGTAGATAAAAGAGAGTAAGAGAAAATATCTGAATAATACAAAAGAAAAATAAAGAAATAAACAAAACAGCAGATGGGACGGGGTGGGGGTGGGAGGAAAAAATTTCCTTATTGTCAGCCCTAACAATAAAAAGTCTCTCTTCTCCTGAAGGTGAGTTTTAATTCCTCTCCCCACGGGAGTGTGGGCTGGGCTTTGTGAGTTCCTTCTAAAAGAAGAGATTAGGAAAAGGGAAAAGCAACATTATGCTGGGGAATCTGGCAGAGTCCACCTTAACCAAGTGATGAAGGTTATTATCACCCTTGGTTCATGTGAATATCATGTACACCCCCCACATGATATGGTAAGAAGGGCACTTCGTCTCCATCATGTTCTTCCCCCAAACCCATAACCCCAGTATGATCATGAGAAAATCATCATAAGAATCGCAATCCAGAAACACTCCACAAAATACTTAAGAAGAAGTATTCCTCAGATCTGTCAAAGTCATGAAAATCAAGGCAATACGGAGACTGTCACAGATTAGAGGAGACAAAGGAGATGTGATGACTAAATCCGGTGTGCATTGCTGGCTTGGATCCTGGGATAGTAGAAGGACATCAGTGGAAATTGGTGGAATCTGGATAAAAGACTGGAATTTAGCTAACAGCAATGTGCCAGTGTTAATTTCTTAGTTTTGATAAGTGTATTATAATTATGTAAGATATTAACATTAGGAGATACTGGCCAAAAAGTTTACAGGAACTCTCTGTATTATCTATACAAATTTTTTTAATCTAAAATTATTCTAAATTGAAAGTTGATTTTTTTAAAAAATAGGACAAATAGAATAGCAAGAGAGAAGACTTAGATCCAACTACATTAAGAATTACAGTAAATTTAATGGAATAAACACTACAATTAAAAGTCAAAGATGGACTTTTTTTTTTAATACAAAGACTGTATAATAAGACCAAAATAATCTATGCCTCTTAAAAGAGACATACTTTAAATATTAGGATGGAGGTAACTTGAAATTAAAAGACCTAAGAGTGTTATATCATGCTAAAACTAACAGAAAAAAAACTTAGCATGGATATACTAATGTATTACTTGTTAATAAGCATTCATCTATTATTAATATAAATTATTAATACAATGGGGAGCCTGGTAGCTCAGTCAGTTGAGCATCTGACTTGATTTTGGCTCAGGTCATGATCTCAGGGTCATGAGATCAAGCCCTGCATGGGGCTCCAGGATGTGCATGGAGCCTACTTAAGATTCTCTCCCTCTGCTCCTCTCCCCTGCTCATACTCTCTCTCTCTCCAAAAAAAAAAAAAAAAAAAAAAAAAAAAGTACATTAGGTGAGAATTAAGATATTAGGACTCAAAGAAAGAAGGGGTCTTAAGAGGAGTCTACGAGAGGCCATTCTAAATTTCATGAACTTGATATTTATCAAAATATATTAAGAAAGAAACTAAAAGGGGCAATTTATGAAACCATTAACGTAGTTAAAGATTCTAACAGGCCTCTTCCAGTACTTAGGAGGAGGCACCGCAGTAAAGAATCAGTAAGAGTATAGAAGGATAAAGCAACATGATCCCCCCAAGTTGGCCGGAGAGTGGCTTACACATGCTTCACCCAACAACTGCATAAGTCATGTATATTTTTTCAACACACAGGAAACATTTTATAAAGAGACCATATAAGGGCCGTAAAGAATGTAATAACACATTTCAAAATGTTCAAATGTTACAGAGGACATTCTCTCTGATCATCAAATTTTTTACGTTTGTCATGTCCCTAGCTGACCATGTATTCACACACACTATGCGTAATATGTTTGTTGTGGTTTATAGCTTATCTCTCAACTTCCCAAATTTCACTTCCATAATACAGGAAACATCAAAAAAGGGTCATCACGCTGTTTTAATGCCTGTTACAACCAAGTATGATAAACAATATTTGCATGAAGACATTTCCTCAATTTCTATAATTTTTTCTTGACATATCTTTTTGTAATTTTGGTATTTCTATATTTCTTTGATTCATATTGCATGTAATACAATTTAATTACTCATTACTATTTCTCAAAATTTTTCAAAAATCTTAATAGAAATACAAAGGTTATATTGAAATCTATTATTTTTAAAGCCTTGGGATAATGCCCAAATCTAACATATTGGATGATTTTCAGAGTCAATTAAAATGAACTTAAATAATTATAGATGGTTAAAATCGTCAGGTTGGTCTTACCACAGGAACAGAAGGAAAGACTAGCTGTGTTGCAGAAGACAGTTTGCAGGTTAGTGTTGAAGAAGAATTTCATATTTGGAGTTTCAGTTTTATCCACTATACATTTTTTGCAAAACTGACCACAGTCCCTTTTATCTTGCATGTGCCTAGCAGATGTCTTTTATTTTTCTTTTTTTAAGTTTATTTATTTGTTTGAGAGAGAGAGAGAGAGAGAAAGAGGAAGGAGCAAAGAGAGAGGGAGAGAGAAAATCCCAAGCAGGCTCAGTACTGTCAGCGCTGAGCCCGACATGGGGCTCGAACTCATGAACCATGATCATGACCTGAGTTGAAATCATGAGTTGGATGCTTAACAGACTGAGCCACCCAGGCACTGCAAGTCAATGTCTTTTAATTTAATATCTACCATGCCCTCATTTTTTTGCACATATCCTGAATCTTAGGTTATACTACAACCACCCTATGGTAGATAGCCAATAAAGGTCACAGTGTGGTCTGTGCAACAGCACCATGGAAACACCTTGAAATGCCTACAGAGGCTTCCCAGTTAGATACCGTCCAAACTGGGCCCTGACCAACAAACAGGTCCTACCAGCACATGGTCTCCAGTGTCAGAGGCCTGCAACCTCCTTCTGCCTCAGTCTCTCTCCAGTCTCTGCTCACAGAGTGAGTTCCTGTTGCATGAGCTGCTTGCTGTTCCCAGTAGTGCTCACCATGCTTCATCCCATTGCTATACATCTGCTCATTTGGCCCTCTCCTGAATGTTTTCTGCCCAACGGTGTCCCCCATTTCCCTGGAAAACTCCTCATCCCAAGAGTCACTTCAATGGTCACCTTTCAGGAACCTCTCTGACAAGTTTCATTAACCCATTCCTTGAGTGTTGGATCAGGTGCCCGTCTTCACTCCTGCACCCGGGGAATGGTTTGCCAGGGTTTTTACAAGCTTTTCTAAAATCTTCTATTTGTCCATTCATTTCCCCTATAGCATGGAGAGTCAGAGGGTAGCAGAGTCTTATTCCTCTCCATATCCCTGGCCAAATTTTATTCCCACCTTATAAATGCTGAGTAAATCATCAATGACAATATTGAAACAAAGGGAGAAAGAAAGGAATTCAACTCGAGTTGAACCACCCTCCTGGTTAGAAAGGTAACTAACAATAAGTGGAATCAGTAACCAAAACCCAACTTAAAATGGCTTCATGAAAAGGAGAGGGGGCACCTGGATGGCTCAGTCTGTTGAGTGTCAACTCTTGATTTTGGCTCAGGTCGTAATCCCAAGGTTGTGGGATCAGCCTCTGAGCTGAGCATGGACCCTGCTTGAGCTCCCTGCTTGAGCTTCTCTCTCTCTCTCTCTCTCTCTCTCTCTCTCTCTCTCACACACACACACACACACACACACACTAAATAATTTAATTTAAAAAATAAAAATAAAAAGTAAAAAAAAAAAGAATGGGGCATCTGGGTGGCTCAGTTGGTTAAGCGTCTGACTTTGGTTCAAGTCATGATCTCATGGTTTGCAAGTTCAAGTAACAGCTCAGAGCTGACACAGCTGTTCTGCGGACACCTCAGAGCCTGGAGCCTGCTTCAGATTCTGTGTCTCCCTCTGCCTTTCCCCTGCTCGCACTATCTCTCTCTCTCTCTTTCAAAAATAAATAAACATTAAAAAAATATATAAAAATTTTAAAAAGAAAGCTTTAATAAAAAAAAAGAAAAGGAGAATAAATGGGCCTCTAAAAGGAAAAGACTGATGTGTGGATGAGATAAAGCTGCATGTTGCAGTTCAAAAATTCTCTCCAGTAATTAGTCTCACTCCATATCAGGATGCTTTTCTCTGTGCTTGCTTCACTTCAAGCAGGCTCCCCTCAAAGCTTCAACCTTCTGTTCTAGCAGGTGTAACCCTACAGGAAGCAAGGGCTTATTTTCCAACCATTTCCTGACAACAAGACTCCAGGAAATTTTTCTGACTTGGCCAGGCTTAGGTCACTTGCCCACCTGTGCCTGTCAGAACTTGCCTGAGGGTTAGACCCAAACTGGAAAGACCAACCAATCCTACCTTGGGTCATCAGCCCACTCTTGGAACTTTGGAACAGGGTTACCCTACCTGAACTACCCAAGCTGGAAGGAAGAAGGGATGGTTCCCAAAAGAAAACCAGGGTTTCATAACCAGAAGGAGGGAGGAGCTCAAGTTGGGTAGAAATGACCATTGTACTGGAGACTGGATCAGGTTTACATTAACGCTGGATGACTTGCTTTGGACTGAAGAAGTGGATGAACTGAGGAATTTAATGCCACGTTCAGACATTTTCATTCTTCTCCCCTCAGAGCCAGAGTTATTCTACCAGGAGCAGTAAACAAGACAAGCAGCAACAAGACAGGGGTGGCAGTTGTGATGTCACAATTTCCTGAGGCCAGAGTGGGGACAGCAGTCCTGCACTGCCCATTCCTGTGGCTCCATCATCTCAGAAGGCGGCACCAAGCCTGGATTGTAAAGGCAGATTAGATAGTGTCAATCGAACAAGATGACAGTAAATATGGCACCTCATAATGGGATTTAATACCCCGTTTTATTTTAATGGTGCTCTATTCTTTTAAGATGGGTGATTGCATTAATTTAAAGTTTGGGTATAGAAATCTGTTATTCAGCTCATAAAATGAATAATTAGCTGTGGAAGACACTTGTGAAAACAAAGAATTGGATTTTTTTAGGCTTCAGCACACCATTGCTTTTTAAATTTTCTGAAAAGTAAATATGGGGCTGTTAGGGATTGAATTATGAGAATTGATATATTAAGGCAGAAAAAAAAGCCCTTTCTTTTGTAGTTTATTTTGTTAGCAACTGATGATTATCAAGCAAGTCTTAGACATAAAACTACAGATAATTCTATAAATATAAGCCAGCTTCTTGAAATGTTTCATCCCTTTGGTTACTACTATAAATTTTTTGATGCCCTATTCATTCACCCTAAGTATTTGTATATCCCAATACTTTGAATTGGATCTGAAAAGCAGTAGGACAATATTTTTCTTTTTTCTTTTTTTTTTTTTTTAATTATAAGGAGAGTAAAGTTCTGGGTAGCTTCCTGTTAATGCTCAAGGCAAAATATTTCCATTATTAAAACATGATAAAGTACACAAACTGGGTCAGGCAGAAAACCATGATCCTTATTTCAGCAAATAAGAACTAAGTAAGATGTCCAGTTCCCTTCTGGGAAAATCTCAGTGTAGAGTGTTCATCCCACTGACCAGATTTCGGAGGCATAAATCCATTGAGGAAAATCACGTAGATAGATAAATGTAGATTTTATTGAATTTAACTATATCCTATTCATTGCACAAAAGAAACTTCTTGCTGTTAGTGAAATTAAACACTGGAGACTTTTGAGCACTTTGCTATTTTTAAGCTTTAGGAAATGTGACATTGAATTATTTAACCACGAGAATAACGAACATATTTAAACAAAACAAAACAAAAACAAACCTGCTCTCCTGAATTATCTGTTATGTTAGAAAAGAGATTTTTTTCTTAACATGTAGTGGTTAAAGCAACACTGGTTGGAGCTCAAATTGTGAATTTTCTTAATGGTGAGACCTCGGCAAATTACCTAAATTCCCTGCCTGTTTGTTTCCTTGGGGAGAAAAGCTGGGGAGACAAAGCTGGTAAGTATTTTGTGGGGCAGTTGAGAAGATTAAGTGGGTTTTATATACGCAAAAGATTGAGAACATTGACTATTAGATTAACGTGTTATTTACTACAATACTTTGTGTTGACTTAGTGTCTTATAAGCACATAAACATATGTAAGTTACTAGAGGTATTGAAGCATAATGGAAAGATCTGCTACAGATTATTCCTTGGACAAAAGTCAAAAAGTCTTAATAGCAATGTCTTCATCTATTATAATTCTGAGCTACTGATTATCTAAAAGAAAGAAAGAAAATGCATAGTATTTTCAATTAAGAATCACAGAAAAATAAGGATAACAACAGTAGTATCCACACAAATTCTCAATTATTGGTAAATTACTCATAGCTTATAAACTTTAGGTCAACTTTCATATCCTACTTCGTTTTTAAAAAATTTAGATTTCTTGCCTGCCCAAAGGACTGTGCTAATGATTATTTTTAAAAAATGTAAAGACAAATCATTATTTATAATTTAGTAATTCATAACCTTTTCTTTTTTTAAATTTTTTAAATGTTTATTTATTTTTGAGAGGGAGAGAGATGAAGTATGAGCAGGGGAGGGTCAGAGAGAGGGAGACACATAATCCAAAGCAGGCTCCAGGCTCTGAGCTGTCAGCACAGAATCTGACACGGGACTCAAACCCATGAACCGTGAGATCATGACCTGAGCCGAATCTTAACTGGAGTCAGATATTTAACCTACTGAACCACCCAGGCACCCCTATAATCTTTTCTAATAAGATAGAACATATTTAGTTTTATTTGCATTTTGTAGTTGAAATTACTGAAATTAGAATTATAAAATTAATGATCAATTAAACTAGACAACCAAAAATCCATTCTGAGTCTTCTCTTAAGGAAAAAGAAATAGTACAAAACTTTTATGTTGGTTGAAGGAGCTGTTTTACTTTTTTTTAAGTTTTTTTTTTTCTCTTCGTACAGGGATTTTATCCCCAGGAGTTTCAGCTTAGTAGTGAGGAAATAGCAATTTCTATTTTATTTATTTAAAAATGATTTATAGTGGGGTGCCTGGATTGCTCAGTCCAGCTAAGCGTCTGACTTCAGCTCAGTTCATGATCTCATGGTTCGTGGGTTCGAGCCCCACATCAGGCTCTGTGCTGACAGCTCAGAGCCTGGAGCCTGCTTCAGATTCTGTGTCTCCCTCTCTCTCTGCCCCTCCCCTACTCATGCTCTGTTTCTCTGTCTCAATAATAAATAAACATAAAAAATTTTTTTTAATGATTTTAGCATATGTATTGTATGTACTGGTGTTTTATAAATGTTCACACACTTATTCATCATAACAATCTGCTGAAGTAGATGCTACCTTTAACATCCACTTAACAGGTGAGAAATTAAGGCAAAAATGGGTTAAATGTCTGAGGCCTGTACTGCCAAGAACTGAAATCTCTACCCTGGCAGTGTGAAGCAAAGTGCTGTTCTGGCCACTATGCAGCTCTATAGCATCTCCTCCCTCCTCCTGCTTCCCTTCCATACCCATCCACTGGGTAACCCCACTCTCCTCACACACCTGCACCTAGAATCACACCTAAATCATCTGAAACCTACATGTAATCCAACAACAACAAAAGTCACTTACACAACTACTGAAGGACACACTCGAGTTCACAGCTTGAAAAGTCTTACTAGAAATCAGTAAAAACTAAAATAGTACTGCAGTTATTTCTCTAGAGAGGATATCAAATCCCTGGAGGCAGGCAAGTGCACACAACAGGGAAATGAAATGAAATTTGTGACCATAAAACAAGGAAGTGCGATTAGAGTGGTGATCTAGCACTGAAATATTTCACAGGAACACCTCATTTTGCTATTTAGGTGAGCAAAGGGTACTATTACCACTAGGCATCAGCTCCTGGTCCCTCTGACCCTTTTGTGCTTGGGTGAAACTAGACTGTGGACCCAATGAGCCCAACGCAGGCTTCCCTCCCCCCCAACAGCTCTGACATGACCACCTGCTTCTTAATTTCACGGATTGATCCACGCCCTCTACACCAAAGAGTGGTGTTTATGTATTTATTCCAACTCTGGAAGTTCCAGAATTGCACAGAGGAAGGAAGATATGTAGGGTTAAGACACTCTGTCTTAAATTAAACACTAAATTAAACTTTTAACACTGGTCATCCCCTCATCCCTTTACCCCTTCAGGATATGACACAAAGTATGATTTGTTTGTGACTGTAAAACACTAGGGACAGGCGAACGTTCATATGTCTACTGTGAGATGACAAATGTATTTTAACAGAGTCTAATTGTGCAGACGTCAGTAAAATAATCCAACCAAAAGACATTTATGCATTAAGTAACAAATAGTCATGTCACCCCTTCTCCTGGTGTTATTCCCCGACCCGGATAACTAACATTCATTAAGAAGCCTGTCCCACGTTAAGTGGCACAGACTCAAGCAAGGCCACTCATGCCCACTTTGGGGATTGGGGCGGAAAGGGAACACGCCCGAGCCGCCGGGACACGCGGGCAGGTCCCCCTCCACCCCGGGGGCGGGGCCGCGCGATCCTTCCGGACCCGGGAACAACCTGGGGCGCCGGGAATTTCCCTGCCCCCCGGCCACGCACTTCCCCGCGCCGACCCGGGATAAAAGGGGTTCTCCCGGCCCGGGGAGCCACAGAGGCCGCTCCGCCAGCTCTCCCGCCAGCTCTGCCGCCAGCTCTGCCGCTCCAGCCGCCGCCGCCGCCCCGACTCTCCGAGCTGAGCCCCATGGCCCGCGCCGCACCCCCCGCCGCGCCCCGCGCTCTCCGGCTCCTCGGCG
>JAQQST010002205.1:0-10568 GCA_028646485.1 Cryptoprocta ferox
GGTTTTTCGTGCAATTGTGAATGGGATCAGTTTCTTGATTTCTCTTTCTGTTGCTTCATTCTTGGTGTATAAAAATGCAACCGATTTCTGTACATTGATTTTGTACCCTAGACTTTGCTGAATTCAGGGATCAGTTCTAGTAGGCTTCTGGTGGAGTCGATCGGGTTTTCCATGTAGAGGATTATGGCATCTGTGAAAAGTGAAAGTTTGACTTCATCTTTGCCAATTCTGAGGCCTTTTATTTCCTTTTGTTGTCTGATTGCTGATGCTAGGACTTCCAGTACTATCTTAAACAACACTGGTGAGAGTGAACATCCTTGTCCTGTCCCTGATCTCAGGGGGAAGGCTCTCAGTTTTTCCCCATTGAGGATGATATTAGCTGTGGGCTTTTCATAAATGGCTTTTATGAGGTTTAAGTAAGTTCCTTCTATCCCGACTTTCTCGAGGGTTTTCACTGAGAAAGGATGCTGTATTTTGTCAAATGCTTTTTCTGCATCTATCGACAGGATCACATGGTTTTTATCTTTTCTTTTGTTAACATGATGTATCACATTGATGGATTTGCAAATATTGAACCAGCCCTGTAACCCAAGAATGAATCCCACTTGATCATGATGGAAAATTCTTTTTATATGCTGTTGAATTCAATTTGTTACTATCTTGTTGAGGATTTTGCATCGGTATTCATTAAGGATATTGGTCTGTAGTTGTTTTTTTTGTTGGGTCTCTGTCTGGTTTGGGAATCAAGGTGATGCTGGCTTCGTAGAATGAGTTCGGAAGTTTTCCTTCTATTTCTATTTTTTGGAATAGTTTGAGAAGGATGGGTGTTAACTCTGCTTTAAATGTCTGGCAGAATTCTCCTGGAAAGCCATCTGCCCTGGGCTCTTATTCATTGGGAGATTGTTGATCACTGATTCGATTTCTTCACTGGTTATGGGTCTGTTCAGGTTTTCTATCTCTTCCTGTTTGAATTTTGGTAGTGCATGTGTGTTTAGGAATTTGCCCAGTTCTTCTAGATTGTCCAGTTTGTTGGCATATAATTTTTCATAGTATTCCCTGATAATTGCTTGTATTTCTGAGGAATTGGTTGTAATAGATCCATTTTCATTCATGGTTTTGTCTATTTGGGTGTTCTCTCCTTTCTTTCTGAGGAGCCTGGCTGGAGGTTTATCAATTTTGCTTATTTTTTCAAAAAACCAACACTTGGTTTCATTGATCCATTCAATTGTTTTTTTGGATGCTATATTGTTTATTTCTGCCCCTGATATTTATTATTTCTCTTCTTTTGCTGGGTTTGGGGTGCTCTTGCTGCTCCCCTTCTAGTTCCTTTAGGTGCTCTGTTAGATTTTGAATTTGTGCTTTTTCTAGTTTCTTGAAATAGGCCTGGATTGCAATATACTTTGCTCTTAGGACTGCCTTTGCTGCATCCCAGAGAGTTTGGAATGTTATATTTTCGTTTTCATTTGTTTCCATATATTTTTAAATTTCTTCTCTAATTGCCTGATTGGTCCAATCATTCTTTAGTAGGGTGGTTTTTAACCTCCACTTTTTTGGAGGTTTTCCAGACTTTTTTCCTGGAGTTGATTTCAAGTTTCATAGCATTGTGATCTGAAAGTGTCCATGGTATGATCTTAATTCATTTATAGTTATGGAGGCCGCGATGTGCTCTATCTTGGAGACTGTGCCATGCACACTCGAGAAGAAAGTGAATTCCCTAGCTTCAGGGAAGCTGTGCCATGCACACTCAAGAAGAAAGTGAATTCCCTAGCTTCAGGATGCAGAGTTCTAAATATATCTATCAATTCCATCTGTTCCAATGTGTTGTTCAGGTCCATTGCTTCTTTAGTGATTTTCTGTCTGGTTGAGCTATCGATTGCTATAAGTGGAGTATTAAAATCCCCTGCAATAAGCACATTCTTATCAATAAGATTGTTTCTGTTTGTGATTAATTTTTATGTACTTGGGTGCTCCCAAGTTCGGCGCATAGATGTTTGTCATTGTTAGCTCTTCCTGATGGAGAGACCCTGTAATTATTAGATAACGTCCTTCTTCATCTTTTGTTACTGCCTTTACTTTAAAGTCCATTTGTCTGATATAAGTATGACTACTGTGGCTTTCTTTTGACTTCCAGTCACATGATAGATGTTTCTCCATCCCCTTACTTTCAATCTGAAGGTGTCTTCAGGTCTAAGATGAGTCTCTTGTAGACAGCAAATAGATGGATTTTGTTTTTTATCCATTCTGCTACCTGTGTCGTTTGATTGGAGCATTTGGTCCATTTACATTCAGTGTTATTATTGAAAAATACGGGTTTATATTCATTGTGTTCTCTGTAGTGTTCATGTTTGTAGTGAGATCTCTGGTACCTTATATTTCTTGCTACATTTCCCTTATAGAGTCCCTCTTAGGACTTCTTGTAGGGCTGGTTTGGTGGTGACGAATTCTCTCAATTTTTATTTATTTGGGAAAACCTTTATCTCTCCTTCTATTTTGAATGAAAGGCTCACTGGATAAAGGATTCTTGGCTGCATATTTTTCTGTTCATCACATTGAAGATTTCCTGCCATTCCTTTGTGGCCTGCCAAGTTTCAGTAGATAGGTCTGTTACCACTCTGATAGGCTTCCCTAAAAGATAGGGCCCTTTTATCCCTAGCTGCTTTCAGAATTCTCTCTTTGTCTTTATATTTTGCCAGTTTCACTATGATATGTTGTGCTGAACGTCAATTCAAGTTATGTCTTAGGGGAGTTCTCGGTGCCTCTTGAATTTCGATGTCTATTTCCTTCCCCAGATTGGGGAAGTTCTCAGCTATAATTTGAACAATAACCCCTTCAGTACTTTTTTCTCTTTCTTCTTCTTCAGGAACTCCTATGATACGGATATTGTTCCATTTGATTGTATCACTCAGGTCTCGAATTCTCCTTTCATCCTCCTGTATCAATTTCTCTTTTTTTCGGCTTCCTCTTTTGCTATAACTGTGTCTTCTAATTCACCTATTCTCCTCTCTGCCTCTTCAGTCCGTGCAGAGGCCACCTCCATTTTGTTATGCACCTCATTTATAGCATTTTTTTAACTCATCGCAGCTATTTTGAAGGTCCCTAGTCTTTGTATCAATAGCTTCTCTGATGACTTCCATGCTTTTTTCAAGCCCAGCTATTAATTTTGTGACAATTGTTCTAAATTCTGGTTCAGTTATGCTGCTTATGTCTGTTTTGAGCAGTTCTGTGGCTGTGATTTCTTCCTGGAATTTTTTTAGAGGAGAGTTCTTTTGTTTCGTCATTTTGGCTAGCTCTGTCTTTTGTCCGTTTTAAAAGCTCATTATGCACTGTGCACCTGTTAGTATTGCTCTATTAAAGGAGGCTCACTGACTGTCCTTTCCATTCAGGAAGTGTTCTTTTAATGGTGTCTCTTGGTTTCTCTTGTTATACCTTTGATTTTTTTTATTTCCCTACTCAGTGATATTTGGGAGTCTCCACCATGTGTACTTTGGCTTGTTTCTTGAGGTAGCCCTGAAAAGGAAAACAGACAGACAAACACACAGGGAACAATAGCAGGCAAATGCACAGACAAATCGAACAAACAAGCAAACCAAAAGGGGAAAGAAAAAAAGAACAGAAAATAAAAGAAAGGAAAGGAAAAAGAATAAAAAGAAGTGGGGGGGTGATAGAAACAACCAAAGACAAAGGACAGTCTGAGAGCATAAAACCTGCGGAGGGGAGAGATAAGAATGAGATAAGGGAAAATATATCTGGATGGCAACATTTGATCTAATCATGGCAGTGCATATATGTTGGTCTTTCCCAGACTCCGGGGGGAAAAGGAGAAAAGAAGGAAAAAAGAAAATAGAAAAAAGAAAAAAAAAGGGGGGGGAAAGAAAAAAGGAAAAGAAAAAAACAAAAACAAAAACAAAAACAAACAAACAAAAAAGGTAGCTCTTCAGCGCCGATAGGCGTGGTTTGATATAGGTAGGTCGGGTCTCGGGGGCTGCTTTCAAGGCCCCACCTTAATGTTTGCGGGGAGAAGAATGGCAGCGCCCCAAGCCCTTCTTGGACCATGCGTTGCAAGTCACTCTTTTGAGTCCAATCTCCCTGTGCCAAGGGGTGGGCCAAGCTGTTTTTTCCAAGCCCCGCCTCATTTCCAAATCCTAGTCCATGCACTTTAATGCTACCACCCCAGATGAAACGTCCTCCCACAGGCGGGGCAGCTTTCTAGCTGGGATTGAGTAAGGGGACTGGGGGGCCAGTTTTTCCTTAGCTCCACCTGGAGTCGGCGAGCCGCTGAGCCCAAGGGAGAACAAGCCCGCTGAGGGGGATGAATTTCTCTCCCCGCCTCTCCACATGGCCCTCCTGGGCTCTGAACCACCAATCTGGGAGCTCTCCCCGGTTCTGCATTGGGCTGGTGGTCCCTCCCCTCAGAGCCTCTAGCCCCAGTTTGCACTCACTCAGGCATCTATGAGGCTGTCATCTCTAAGGATTCTGTGTGTACACCTCCCATTCTTGCAGATCAGAGTATTATGGCTTTAGTCCTTCTCAGTTTGATAGTTGCGGGCGGACAGAGATTACAGAGCTCCCTACTTCTCTGCCATCTTGCCCCTTTGAGAAACAATTGCTTAAATGTGAGGAGCCATTCTCCCAAATTGCAGAGTATCTGGTTACCTTTGTTTATCTATGTTTTCTGATTGTTTTATAAAAACACTGATTGTTCATCAAACTGAATACTTGAGAAAGAACAAGCGAAACAACCAAAACTTCTCTAAGGTACTATCCAAGAAATCCCTAAGAAATAAGCTTTTGAAATAATTTGAATATATTCTTTATCACGTGTAGCAAGGGCCCTGAAGTCAGTGGGGAGCGGTGCATGAAGAAATGTTTGTGTGAAACTCTTCCAGGGTGAGAACTGGAGAGAAGATAGGCCAGCGAATGGTCTTAGGTTTCCTGAAATATGAGCAGGGAGAAAATGTGGACTTTCCACCCCCCTTTCACTCATATACATTCTGTAGTCCACTGATATCCACATAGCTGTCCTAAGTAGTTCAGAACAGCAAGGATTACTTTCACTTTTGACTCTGGTGTCCTCCTCAGGTTCCCTCAATGTGTGACCGTTATATCCAGATCTGATCCTGTTTCAAGAAGAGCCTTGTGCCCCTGGTGACTTTGTTGAGCAGAGCCTCAATATCAGTCCTGGATTGTTAATCACAGGACTTATAAGTAAAAGGTTAAAAAAAAGTTCATAACAAAAGTTTCATCTTCTTTAAGACATACTTTGCTAGATCTTCTCTATTACTTACAGATGAATAATAGTGAACCTAACTCTAGATGAACCTGACTCTAGCTGTTATAATTTCTAAGAAACTTTGAAAGCAATGACTATATTATTCATATTTGTAACCCCAGAACTGAGTGCGATAACTGACCATAACAGGTGCTCATCAAATAACTAATGAGCAGTAGAATAAAGATAATAAGGAGTGCTGGATGTCATAAAATGTGAGATGAACTGAATTCCTTGATGGGGTGTTGAGAAATAAAGATTTGTCTACAAACAATTTAGTGGCTGCGGGATGAATAGCAGACACTGCAAAAATAACAGCAACTGCTCGGCTATACTGGCACACTGTAAAGCTGCTATGTGATAATCAATAGAGTACACCAATACCTCATTTATAAGGGGCTTAAGGGATAAAAAATTTTGGTAAGAAAGTTAATTTCAAGTAAGGTTTTGCATCACCAAGTGTAGTAAGAGACAAAGGGACCAGTGTTTACTTCTGAAATCTGCATCTCACTATAACAATTTTTGGCAAGTGTGTCAGCCCTAATCTCCTATATTTATCTATAAAGGAGAAATCAATGTCTTTAACCTTTAGTGTTCTTCCAAGAGCCAGTAAGATCATGTGATTAAGACATCTGGACCAAGGCTGGACCCAGTTAGGGATTCAATAAATGTTAAGCAGCACTAGAATGAATGCTATTTAAAGAAATAAATCTTTGGAGATAGGTGATACCCCATGAGTCATCACTAGCAAGTAAGGCCATGCTGAAGGGAGAGCAGTGCCATCTGCCAAAGCTATAAAGCTGTAAAGCTTTATACAGCTATGAAGCTGTAGTCATCAAAACAGTATGGTATTGGCACAAAACAGACACAAAGATTAATAGAACAGAATAGAGAGATGAGAAATAAACCCACACTTATGTGGTCAATTAATATACAACAAAGAAGGCAAGAATATTATTGCAATGGGAAAAAGACAGTCTCTTCAACAAATGGTGTTGGGACAATTGGACAGCTACATGTGAAAGAATGAAACTGGACCACTTTCTCAACCTGTACACAAAAATTAACTCAAAATGGATTAAAGACCTAAATGTGAGATGTGAAACTATCCTAGGAGAAAACATAAGCAACAATCTCTTTGATGTCAGCCATAGAAACATTTTTCTAGATATGTCTCCTTTGGCAAGTGAAACAAAAGAAAAATTAAACTACTGAAACTACGTCAAAATAAAAATCCTTTGCACAGTGAATAAAACTGTCAACAAAACAAAAAGACAACCCACAAAATGGGAGAGGATATTTACAAATGATCTATCTGATAAGGAGTTAATATACAAAACATATAAACAACATATACAACTCAACACCAAAAACAGTCCAATTAAAAATGGGCAGAAGACATGAATAGACATTTTTCCAAAGAAGACATACAGATTGCCAGCAGACACATGACAGGATGGTTAACATCACTCATCATCAGAGAAACCCAAATCAAAACTTCAAAAGATATCATCTCACACGTGTCAGAATGGCTACAATCCAAAACACAAGAAAAAAATATTGGCAAGAATGTGGAGAAAAAGGAATCCTCGTGTGCTGTTAGTGGGAGTACAAACTGGTACAGCCACTCTGGAAAATAGTATGGAGGTTCCTAAAACAAATTAAAAATAAAATTACCCTGGTAATTCCACTACTGGGTATTTACCCAGAGAAAATGAAAACACTAATTTGAAAAGATGCATGCAACCCTATGTTTATTGTAGCATTATTCACAATAACCAAAATATGGAAGCAACCCGTTGATAGATTAATGGATAAGACAATTTGATATATATATATATATATATACACACAATGGAATATTACCCAGCCATAAAAATGAATGAGATCTTGCCATTTGCAACAACATGGATGAATCCAGAAAGTATAATACTAAGTGAAATAAGTTAGTCAGAGAAAGACAAATAGATACGATTTCACTCATATGTGGAATTTAAGAAACAAAACAAATAAATTAAAAAGAAACAAACAAATGAAAAACTCAGACCCTTAGGGAACAAATGTGATTGCAAGAGGAGAGGTGGAGCATGGTGAAACAGGTGAAGAGGATGAAGAGTCCACTGATTGTGATGAGCACTAGTAAAGTGTAGAAGTGTGGAATCATTGTATTCTACATTTGAAACTAATATAATACTGTATATTAATTATGCTTGAATTAAAATAATTAAAAAATTTCTTTCCCGTAATATGTCATTCATGAGTTTGATTTGTAATTTGTATAAACATATTAAAGAATTCTATGGGCACAGAAGACTCTAAAGATTGAAAATCCTCACCCATAGAGTCTGTAGCTGCCTTGTCCCGAGAATGTGCTTGCTATAACTCTGTTTCCTTTCTTTCCTAGTTTAGAATCCCAAAGCTAAGTATTTCAACATAGCCAGGGAGTATATCACATGTTTTTTCCAAAAAAAAACCCCAAACAAAACAAAAAAACGAACTGTTTTGTCTTTGACCAGCCAAAACATGAAAAGGAACTCCTATCCCATATTGAATATATTTTGGAAAAACAGCTGCATCCTGAGTTCCATAATCAAATAATTTCTGTTCTTATATCTTTACCCATGCAAGGACTAAGAGCCTCAGGAAAAAAGTCAAGGTTATTAAGAATAGTGAGTCTCCTTTTCCAAAATCATATTTCTCTGTGGCCTGGTATGTGTTAACTATGGAATTATAATATGTGTTCTTCAGTAGGTTTGTATCATTTTATATATGTGTCTACTTATAAATAAATATTCATACCCCAGAGAGAAATGTGGTTTAGTAATGATCTCTCATCATGGGAGTAACAAATCCCTTTCCAAAACCCAAACATGTCACTGATATCTGGGGTTCCTGTATAGAAGAAGAACCTAACAATTGATGATACAATCACTAACTGGGCATAAAAACAGAGTGGATTGTCTTCTCAGAGGAAATTCTATACAATGTGTTTTTTTTCAAAGGATGCTACTTGGGAGTTTAAACCAGTCCAAAATAAATGTTAGTTTCTGAGTCCTGGAAAATCGATGGAAAGCTTAAGAACTAGGACTAAACATTATGTGAATTACCCTAAGCTGTCTACCTAGATGGTCTATTTTTCTCTTAATTTGTGTTAAGGTGA
The DNA here is from genome assembly GCA_028646485.1 of Cryptoprocta ferox. NCBI lineage: Eukaryota > Metazoa > Chordata > Mammalia > Carnivora > Eupleridae > Cryptoprocta > Cryptoprocta ferox. The sequence continues at coordinate 8,430 of JAQQST010002205.1, forward strand.
GATAATTTTTCTCAGACACCTCTGATTATATTAGATGAAGGTAGGCATTTATCTCCCCCCCATGTTATAACTTAGAGAAAAATACAATAACGAATAAATGAAGTGAAAGGGAAAAAATATGGTGATAATATTAGTAACCAGGTGTGTATGGTTCTAGAACTGTGATCTCAGTTCTCAGAATCTTGAGTCTCACTGAGTGAGAAATTGGTATTTAACGCTATTTAACCTCATTCAGTGGTGAGGACTCTGGTGGTGACCTATGTGGATGCCATCAAGAAGGGAGAGGTTCCGAGGCGACAAGATGTCGGAGAAGTAGGGAGCTCTGTAGTCTGCGCTCGCCCGCATTGATTGAACTGAGAAGGACTGAAGGGAGAATACGCTGATTTGCAAGTGGGGGGAAAAGAAGAAACAGACACCAGAAAGAAGACAACCTCAAAGATGCATGAATGAGTGACTGTGAACAGGGAAATTGGAGGATGGGTGGGTCCCGGTGGTGCAGGGAGAAGGAGCCTCAGCCCAACACAGGGAGAGCACGCGGTGACCCAGAGAGACAAGGGGAAGAGAAAGAGAGATGGAAAACGCACATAGAACCATCTGTAAGGGAGGAAAAGCTCGCCCGTCTCCCCATATATATAACTGCTGGGCGCAGGGAGAGAAATCCGTCCACCTGGCTGGCGAATTCTTCCTTGGGCACAGCGGCAGTGGCATCCATTCCAAGCAGCACCAGGAGCGGCGGCGGCTGCCGGCCGGGCCAGGAGGCCGGCCGCCAGCAGGAACGCATCTCATCTCCGGTGACAGTGTTGAACTGCATGGACTAGGATTTGGAAGTCAGGTGGAGCTTGGAGAATACAGTTTGGCTCGCCTGCAGCACAGGGAGATCGGACTCAGAAGAGCGGCTTGCAGTGCTTGGTTCAAGCAGAGCTTGAAGCACCACCATTCTTCTCTCCGCAACCACCAAGGCGGGGGGACATCGGAGAGTAGCCCCCAAGACCTGACCTACCTACATCAAACCACGCCCATCCGCACAGGAAAGTGGCCTTTTTGCTTTCTTTTCATTTTTTTCTTTGCTTCTCCTTCTATTCTCCTGCCATCCAGATATATTTCCCTTATCTTACTCTTATCTCTCCTCTTGGCTGGTTATACACTTTTAGACTATCCACAGTCTTTTGCTGTCTCTGTCTCCCCCTTATTTTTGTTTTTGTTTTTGTTTATTTTCCATTTCTTCTCTCTTTTCTTCTCTTCTCTCTTTTCTTTCCTTTCCGTTCCTTTCCTTTACTTCCTTTCTCCTTTTGGCTTGCTTGTTTGTTTGATTTGTCTGAGCGTTTGCATGCTTTTGTTCCCTGTATGTTAGTCTGTATTCCTTTTCAGGGCTACTTAAAGAAACAAGCCAAAGTGCACATGGTGGAGAGTCCCAAATATCACTAACCAGGGAAGTAAAATAATCAAAGGCACAACAAGAGAAACTGAGAGACACCATTAAAAGAACACTTTCTGAAACGACAGGCCCTGGACAGTCAGTGAGCCTCCTTTAATAGAGTAATACTAACAGGTGCACAGTGCATAACGAGCTTTTAAAACTGTCAAGACAGAAAGCTAGCCAAAATGACGCAACGAAAGAACTCTCCTCTAAAGCAACTCAAGGAAGAAGTCACAGCCACAGAACTGCTCAAAACAGATTTAAGCAACATAACTGAACAAGAAATTAGAACAATTGTCATAAAATTAATTGCTGGACTTGAAAAAAACATCAAAGAGGATATTGATACACAGAATAGGGACCTTCAAAATAGCTGTGTCGAGTCAAAAAAAGCTATAAATGAGGTGCATGATAAAATGGAGATGGCCACTGCACGGATTTAAGAGACAGAGAGGAGAATAGGTGAATTAGAAGACACCGTTATACCAAAAGAGGAAGCCGAAAAAAAGAGAGAGAAATTGATACAGGAACACGAAAAGAAAATTCGAGACCTGAGTGATACAATCAAATGGAACAATATCCATATCATAGGAATTCCTGAAGATGAAGAAAGAGAAAAAGATCCTGAAGGGGTGCTTGATCAAATTATAGCTGAAAACTTCCCGAATATGGGGAAAGAAATGGACATTGAAATCCAAGAGGCCCAAAGAACCCCTCTAAGA
>JAQQST010002206.1:0-10568 GCA_028646485.1 Cryptoprocta ferox
TGATTATTTTATTTCCCTGGTCAGTTATATGGAAGTCTCCACCATGTGTACTTTGGCTTGTTTTTTTGAGGTATCCCTGAAAAGGAAACAGACTAGCATACAGGGAACAAAAGCACACAAATGCACAGAGAAATCAAACAAACAAGCAAGCCAAAAGGGGAAAGAAGTAAAGGAAAGGAAAGGAAAGGAAAGAAAAGAAAGAAGAGAAGAAAAGAGAGAAGAAAAAGAAACAAAAACAAAAGGAAAAAAAAAACAAGTGGGCTCAGAGTCAGCAAAAGTCTGTGGGCAGTCTAAAAGCATATAACCAGACAAGAGGAGAGATAAGAATATGCTACTGGATATAAATCTGGATGGCAGCAGAAAAGAAGGAGAAGCAAAGAAAAAAGGAAAGAAAAAAAAAGAAAGAAAAAAAAAAGACAACTCCCCTGTGCGGATGGGCGTGGTCTGGCGTCAGGTCAGGTCTCAGGGGCTGCTCTCTCCGAGGCCCCGCCTTGCTGGTTGCGGGGAGAAGTATGGCGCCGCTTTAAAGCTTTGCCGGAACCAAGCGTTGCAACCGCCCTTCTGAATCCGATCTCCCTGTGCCGCGGGCGAGCCAAACTGTATTCTCCAAGTTCCGCCTCACTTCCAAATCCCAGTCCATGCAGTTCAACACCGTCACTGGGGATGAGATGCGTTCCCACTGGCGGTCGGCCTCCCGGCCCGGCTTGCGCCGCCCTTTTTGCGGAGCCGCCGCAGCCGCCGCTGCCGCCACTGCCACTTTTCAAGGCGCCTCTCTTGGCGCCGCCGCCGCCACCGCTTTTCGCACCGCCGCCGCTCCCGGTGCGGCTTGGTGTGGATGCCACTGCCGCTGCGCCCAAGGAAGAATTCGCCGGCCAGATGGGAAGGATTTCTCTCCCGGCGCCCGGCAGATATATATGGGGAGACGGGCGAGTTTTTCCTCCCTTAGAGATGGTTCTAGGTGCGTTTCCCGTCTCTCTTTCTCTTCCCCTGGTCTCTCCGGGGCACAGCGCGCTCTCCCTGTGTTGGGTCGGGGGCTCCTTTCCCTTTTACCACCGGGACCCGCCCGTCCCCTAATTTCCCAGATCACAGTCACTCACTCAGGCATCTTTGAGGTTGTCTTCTTTCTGGCGTCTGTGTCTTCTTTCCCCCACTTGCAAATCCAAGTTTTATCCCTTCCGTCCTTCTCAGTTCAATCCATGCGGGCGTGCACGGATTACAGAGTTCCCTGCTTCTCCGCCATCTTGCCCGCTCCTCCTCTAAAACATTCTTGAGAAAGGTTGACTGGGAAGGGGCATGAGAGAGTCTTCTGTAGTTTTGGAAGTGTTCTGTATCTTGATTTGTGTTGTTCCACAGTGTGTGTGTGTGCACACACATTCATGTGCATCAGAAGTCATTGAATATTACCTTTAAAATTTTTGTCCTTTATGTATATTATTTCTCAATATGTTTTTTTACATTGTATTTATGTTTTATATTTGCCAACTTAACAGATGGGAATGGTATATATTTTTTCCATCTTTCCAAGTGCATCATTATGCCTGAACGAGGGATCACCATATTTCTTTGTTTAACCATCAATACACTTAAAAAATTTTTTTAACAGTTATTCATTTTTGAGAGACAGAGCTTGAGCGGGAGCGGGGCAGAGAGAGAGAGGAGATGCAGAATCCAAAGCGGGCTTCAGGCTCTGAGCTGTCAGCACAGAGCCCAATGCGGCATCTGAACCCACAGACAGTGAGATCACGACGTGAGCCGAAGTCGGATGACCCACCGACAGAGCCACCCAGGCACCCCAACCATCAATACACTTTCAACAATGGAATTTTCCATTGTGGTCAATGATTGAAAGCCTTATTTGCATTGTATCTGTAAATCAACATTAAATCTCCTCCGTGGATATTCCTTTGGAAGTTGTAACTCCTCTCTTTTCAGTCTATTCTTGTTCAAATGCTGTTTTGGTATATTTTCCAAACAATGTCTATAAAATATTTTTTAAGAATAGTGAAGCTTTGAAACTCTAGGTACAATGCCAGGGTTTTTAGTATCTAGAATAGTGCATCTCAGACTTGAATCTACCTGGGATCCACCTGGGATTCTTTGTGTGTGTGTTTTTGAACACATAGCATAAAATTTACCATCTTACCATTTTAAGTGTACAGTTCAGTAGTGTTAGGTATGTGCACATTGCTGTATAGCAGATCTCAAGAACTTTTTAATCTGATACAACTTTATAACTACTGAACAACAACTCTCCGTTTCCCCCTACCCCCAGCATCTGACAACCAGCATTCTTTCTGATACTGTGAGTTTGACTATTCTAGATACCTCATATAAGTGGAATATATGTATTTTTGTATTTGTCTTTTTGAAACTACCTTATTTCATCTAGCATCATGTCCTCAAGATTCACCCATGTCGTAGCATGTGACAGGACTTCTTTTTTTTCTTTTTAATTTACATGCAAGTTAGTTAGCATGTAGTGCAACAATGATTTCAGGAGTAGATTCCTTAATGCACCTACCTATTTAGTCCATCCCTCCTCCCACAACCCATCTGGTAACCCTCTGTTCTCCATATTTAAGTGACTCTTATGTTTTGTCTCCCTCCCTATTTTGATATTATTTTTGCTTCCCTTCCCTTATATTCATCTGTTTTGTATCTTAAAGTCTGCATATGAGTGAAGTCATATGATATTTGTCTTTCTCTGGCTAATTTCGCTCAGCATAATACCCTCTAGTTCCATCCACGTAGTTACAAATGGCAAGATTTCATTCTTTTTGATTGCCGAGTAATAAATACTCCATTGTATGTGTATATATACACATATATATGTATATATACACCACATCTTCTTTATCCATTCATCCATCGATGGACATTTCATGTCTTTCCATACTTTGGCTATTGTTGATACTGCTGCTATAAACATTGGGGTGCACAATGCCCCTTCAAAACAGCATACCTGTATCCTTTGGATAAATATCTAGTAGTGCAATTGCTGGGTCATAGAGTAGTTCTATTTTTAATTTTTTGAGGAGCCTCCATACTGTTTTCCAGAGTGCATTTCCAGTTTGCATTCCCACCAGCAGTGCAAAAGAGATCCTCGCCAGCATCTGTTGTTGCCTGAGTTGTTAATATTAGCCATTCTGACAGGTGTGAGTTGGTATCTCATTGTGGTTTTGATTAGTATTTTCCTGATAATGAGTGATATTGAGCATTTTTTCACATGTCATTGGCCATTGGATGGACAGGACTTATTTTTAAAGGCTGAATAATATTGCATTGTATGTATATAGCACATCTTTTGATGAACACTTGGGTTACTTCCACTTCTAGTGGAATAATTCACAATATTCTATTGTGAATAATGCGGTAATAAACATGTGCAAATATCTCTCTTAGATTCTGCTTTTATTTTTATTTTTTGATATATACTCAGAAATGGGATTGCTGGATCATGTGGTAATTCTATTTTAATTTTTTGAGTAAACTCCATACTATTTTCCCAAGCAACTGTACCGTTTCATATCCCCACCAACAGTGGACAAAGATTCCAATATCTCCACATCCTCACCAATACTTACTATTTTCTGTTTGTTGATAGTCAGCATCCTAATGAGTGTGAGGTGGGGTTTTGACTGGCATTTCTCTAATGATTAGTGATATTAAGACTCTTAAATATACTTGTTGAGCATTTGTGAATTTTATTTGGAGAAATGTCTGTTCATTTTGCATGTTTTTTTCAGTTTATGTATTTTTAGAGAGAGAGAAATTTGGAGTGGGGAGAGGCTCAGAGAGAGGGAGAGAAGGAGAATCCCAAGCAGGCTCTGCACAGTCAGTGTGGAACCCAATGCAGGGCTCAAACTCATGAACCATGACATCATGACCTGAGCTGAAGTCGGTTGCTTAACCACCTAAAACACTCAGGCGCCCATGCCTATTTTTTAATTGGGTTATTTATTTGCTGTTGAGTTTTAGAAGTTCTTTATAAGTACTGGATATCAACACTATCAGATCTATGGTTTGCAAATATTTTCTCCCATTCCATAGGTTGCTTTTTCATTACATGGATTGCTTATTTTGTTGTTGTTGTTGTTGTTGTTGTTTGATATGCAGAAGTTTTTAACTTTGATGTCCTGTTTGTCTATTTTTGCTTTTGTTGCCTGTGCTTTTGGTGTTACATTTAAGAAATCATTGCCAATTCCAATGTCATGAAATTTTCCCCTATGTTTTCTTCTAGGAGTTCTATAATTGTAGGTCTTCGATTTATGTCTTTGATCTATTAGAGTTGATTTTTGTATATGGTATAAGGTAAGGATATAACTTTATTACCTTGAATATGGATATTCAGTTTCCCCAACCTTTGTTGAACATCCTTTCCTCATTGAATGATCTTGGCACCCTTGTCGAAAATTCTTTGACATGTATTCTTCGACTCATGTATGTGAGGGTTTATTTTTGTGCTCTCTGTTCTATTCTATTAATCTACATTTCTGTTTTTATGCCAGTGCCACATTGTTTTGATTACTGTAGCTTTGTAATAAGTTTTAAAATCATGAAATATGAGGGGCACCTGGATGGCTCAGTCAGTTAAACATTCAACTTCAGCTCAGACCATGATCTCAGGGTCTGTGAATTCTAGCCCTGTGTCGGGCTCTTTGATGACAGCTGGGGGCCCAGAGCCTGCTTCGGATTCTGTGTCTTCCTTCCCCACTCTCTCTCTCTCTCTCTCTCTCTCTCTCTCTCTCAAAAATAAATAAACATTAAAAAAATTTTTTAAAAAGAGGCAGGGAGACAGAAAACAGAGAAACAAGTACATGTATAGAATGTCAGTGGGGATTGGTAGCATGGAGGAAAACAAATCCTTTGGTAAAGTGCAACCCTAAATTGATGTAGAGATCTGAAGAAAGTGAGGGAGAGACCCTTGTGGCAGAGGGAAGGGCAAGAGCAAAACCTCGGGAGTGGAGGTGTGCCTGATGGGCTCAAGGTGCAAAATGACCAATGTAGCTGGAGTAGAGTAATAGAGGGAAAGACCAGAAGGAGGCCTGTCAGAGAGGTGGCCAGAGGGCCTTGAGGCCACTGCAAAGACTTTGGCTTTGACTTGGAATGAGATGGAAGGCCATTGCAAGGACTGAAAAGAAGAGAGAACTGATTTGCCATGTTGCAAATTATCTCTTAATCTATACATCTATATTTTCAAGTAAAATCATATATGTGTATGGTTATATGGAAATTTTGAACCCAAAAACATTGGAATTAGCTGTGTTCTGTTTTTCTTTTTATATAACCAATTTTTAAAAATATCATCTGTTGAAGACTCCTTCCTTTAATCATTGGGTAGATAATCATATCTATCACAAATACATGTACTGATAGATCTCTTTCAGAACTATGTTCTTTTCTACTGTATTCGTTTTTCTTTCAATTCTTTTTTAAAACAATTTTTTAATGTTTATTTATTTTTGAGAGAGAGAGAGAAAGAACGAGAGAATGAGTGGGGGAGGGGCAGAGAGAGAGAGAGAGAGAGAGAGAGAGAGAGAGAATCTGAAGCAGGCTCCAGGCTCCAAGCTGTCAGAGCAGAGCCTGACGTGGGATTCAAACTCACCAACTGTGAGATCATGACCTTCGGATCATGATCCAAAGTTGGATGCTTAACCAACTGAGCCACCCAGCCGCCCCTCTTTGGATTCTTGTACCAATCCCAGAATGTCTTAAAAATTGAAGTTCTGTTATATTTTAATTTTTGTGGAACAAGAAAAATGTTGAGTTTTATCATCAGTCCATTCTTTTGTGTCCTCAAAGTCCAACAGGAAAACAAAATTCTGCTGGGATTTTTCAATGGGATTGCCTTAATATTGTGATTTAATTTGATAAGGATTTATCTTTACAACAGCCAGTTTTTTCACCCAGGAATGTAACTACCTCTCCTTTTATTTCAATTTACTTATGTATAGTTTCTAAAGCATTTTGGCCATATAGTTCCTGTATATTCTAGGATGTTTTATGCATTTCTGCTATTGCCAATATAATTTTTTTCACTAATATCTTCCAATCAATAATTGCTTAAATATTGGAAAAGAACATATAATTCTGAATATTTTATTCAATTTCACTTTATTGGGGGGGATTTCCTTATAAACCTCCTAGGTTTACTCCTTAAGTACGTCTTGGTAATAAAGCTTTTCAGTAAGAAAGTCTTCACAGTTTCCTTTGGTTATCTGTTTTGTAGTCTCAAAACACCAACTAGTGGAAATCTTGGCTTCATCATCTCAATACACTAACATGAATGGAAATTCTTGCTTAACAAGTTTACATTTCTTTAAAAGAAAAATTTTTTTTGTTTTTCCTACATGAATCTGGTAGATATCTAAGTGGGATCCTCATATCAACAGCGCTAAAGCTTGTTTTTTTTTAATGTTTATTTATTTTTGAGAGAGAGAGAGAGTGTGTGTGTGTGTGTGTGCATGTGTGTGTGTGTGTGTGTGCGCTCACGGGCACGCAAGCAGGGCAGGGAAGAGAGAGAGAGGGAGACAGAGGATCAGAAGCAGGCTCTGCACTGACAGTGGAGAGCCTGATGCGGGCTTCGAACTCATAAACCATGAGATCATGACCTGAGTCAAATTCGGATGCTCAACCGACTGAGCCAACCAGGCACCCACGCCTGTTCTTTTTTCAAGCACCATATTATGATTTATTTGATAACTATTTCTGGTTTATAGTTGTACAACAAATGCAGGAATATACCTACTTACAAAAAATTAAATATTATAAATAGAACTATAGTCTCTACTTTGTGCTCACCTTCTATCCTGTCCTCTCCAGAAGTAACACTCTTGCCAATTTGCTATGTATTTTTCTAGAACTTTTTCTCATACATTTACTGATAGAAAAGACAGGGTTGCTCAAATTTAGTTGTGTTTTCTGTTTTTTAATACATAAATATTGTCAAACAGTGCTTATTATTCTGCAGTTTCCTTTTTTTACTCAACTAGATGACAGGGAGGGCCAGCCATCTGAGTATTAGTAACCATCAGTGCTTCCTTCTTCTGTGTTGAATGGTATTCCGCAATATGGCTGTGCTGGTATATTAGCCATCTCCAATTAATGAATATTTTCATGTTTTCTGTGGTTTTGCAATCATAAGAAACACGATGAACATCTTGCTTGCTAGTAACTGGTTGAATATCAATTGAAATATTCTGATTTCTCATGGAATTCATAACGTATTTTCAAGGTCTTAGGTCATTTCCATTATTAAATAAGAAAACAGTATTGAGACCCAGAGTTATCCTCTCAGCCTTGAACAAGCAGTTTGGGGGCCGTTGTTTTCTTACTTGGGCAGGGTGATTCCTGGAAACCTCATGCAAGCAAGCTGCTGCTGTTTGTTTTTTACCCAGTGCCGTTTGGCTTGGAACATTTCTTCAGTCGTTTGGTTCCTGCACAACTAAATGAGTGACTGTTTCTGGGTACAGGTTGTTTGGTGGTTTTTGAAACCTGGACATGGGCCTCTGTTTCTGGAGGACTCAGTTCTGTGTACCTGTGTTCCTCCATACAAGGGAGCCTTATGTGAGGAACCATTCATTACACTTCTCAAATGGGCCATAGGAGAGAAGCAATTTCACTCCAGCCCGCTACGTATTACTACAAGGCGTGGGCCTGACTTGAAGTCCATGAGAGGAACATTAATCCTACTCATTTTGCATGGTTTAAATTCTGCCTTCCCATATCTTATCAGTACAAATCACCAGAAAATACCCCTCACCCTGTTCCCTGGTGGATCTCTCTTTACTCCTCATTTCTTTATGCAATGCCGTGTGTTTTTGTTACATTCCTACCACTCTAGGCAAAGCATAGAGGAGCCTATACACCTGGACTTATGGGAAGGATGATAGAAAGAAAATATTGTAAACTATCTTTGATTAATACAGAGTAACTTTCAACTAAATGAAACCTTAAAATTACTTGTACTTTGGAGTTCTATTGCTCTGGGTTCAAATTCCAGGTTTATTCATTCATATCATAATAAGCAAATATTTACCATGAACTTTAAGACCTTAAGCCAGATACTTAAACTGTTCTGGCCTCAGTTTGTGCTTCTCTAAAACAGGTATAATATGTACCTCACACAAAGTGATGTGAGTATATGAGCTCACAGTGAGCGCTCAACCAGTGGTAGCTAGTATTTTATTGGCAAGAATTTGATATGCAACACCACCATGTGGTATACTTGTCTCTGTGTTGATTTAGTCAGATCTCCCCTGCCATTCTTCTAAGGCCCAACAAGAGCCCTGATTCTCTTGAAGATTTCTCCTACTTTCAGGACTAATGCAGGGAAATGAATCAAACACATTAATAAGATCATTAACAAGACTCCTGGAAAGAAAGTCCTTCCTTAATGTTCCCAAACACTTCATTCCTGATTTATGAGACTGGGGCATGGCATTCTTATGACAGCCAAATCTGGTCGTGGCCCTCTGCTGCTTCAAAGCCTGTCCAGCCTAAACCTGTTCGCCAGGTTTATGAGATCTCAGATCATCTAGACTTGCTTCCCTCGTCAGCCCCTTGCCATGTGTAGTCCACATTCCATTCTGATTCACATTCTCTCAGTTACTCAAACCCCACATATTCTCATCACCAGGCCACTGCTGTTTTCTGTCTGGTACACACTTTCTTCAACTTCTTGCCTAACTTTTACTCATTCTTTGTGTGTCACTGTAGATGTCATTTTCTCTGAGTAACATACTTTGACTTCTCCAAGGCTGGAGACCATGAGATTCTGCGCATTCCCATCACATTCAGTGCTTCCTTACGCCATGTGCTCCTTCTATCATGGCCGCGGTCAATTCATTTGTCTGTATCCTTGACTGAACAATGAGCTCTTTGAGCGCAGACACTGTGCACCATCTCTTATCACAGACTGCCACACAGAAGGCATCCAATCAATTCTTGAATATGTGAATACGTAGTGTTAAAGAACAAAAATTCAACTGAGTAAATTTGAAGATCTAATTGGCTTTATTAAGCAGCTCTTGAATGGGCAGCATCCCATCTAGCAAGGAGCTGGTTTGGAGGAGTTGTATAAAATGGAGGGTTTTTATGGGACGGAGGGTGAGGCAAGGAAACTATTAGCAAAAGAAAAGAAAAGGATTGTTTCAGGCAAGGTCACTTTCCCTTAGGGGAAGAGAAAGAGGTCTTATCATGCAAATTACCTCATCTTCCTTTGAGGGTTAGAGAGAGCACTGTGAGAGATTACCTCAATGATGCTTATCAGAAAATTCCTGAGTGGTGAAGACTACATTCTGGGGAAGGTTGAAAATACAATTAGGTTAGGTATTAAGCTCTAGTTTACTGACTTAGCCTAAGTGACACCATTTTGGGTCTGTGGTTTTTTAGTGATAGATTGGAGTGGGAAAAGGATGTATACTTTTAGTATAGTAATCTGACCAATTTGTCCAAGCAGAAAATTTATAATGGGTAGTTGTAGGAAGTAAGATCAGGAAATAATTTCATTCCAGATTTTAGAGGCTTTTAAACCTAAAAGTTTAATTAAGAGTTTGACCTGGGACGCCTGAGTGGCTCAGCCGGTTAAGCATCTGACTTTGGCTCACGTCACGATCTCACGTTTGTGGGTTCGAGCCCCATGATGGGCTCTGTGCTGACAGCTTAGAGCTTGGAGCCTACTTCGGATTATGTGCCTCCCTCTGTCTCTGCCCCTCCCCGGCTCATACTCTGTCTCTCTCTATCTCTTTCTTTCATCCTCAAAAATAAATAAACATTAAAAAAAATTTTTTTAAAAGAATTTGGTCTTTATCCTGTGAGCAGTGAAGAGCTATTAAAAATTTTACCTCCAAGGGGTGCCTGGGTGGCTCATTCATTTGGGTGTCTGACTGTTGATCTCGGCTCAGGTCATGATCTCACAATTCATGGATTTGAGCCCTGCATCAGTCTCTGAGCTGACAACGAATCTCTGTTTAGTATTCTCAATCTCTTTCTGCCCCTTCCCCACTCAAAAATATTTTTTTCCTTTTATAGTTTATTGTCAAGTTGGTTTCCATATAACACCCAGTGCTCATCCCCACAAGTGCCCTCCTCCATGCCCATCACCCCGCTTCTCCTTTCCCCCTCCCCCATCAACCCTCAGTTTGTTCTCAGTATTCAAGAGTCTCTCATGTTTTGCCTCCCTCTCTCTCCCCAACTATTTTTCCCCCTTCCCCTCCCCCATGGTCCTCTGTTAAGTTTCTCCTGTTCCACTTATGAATGAAAACATATGGTATCTGTCCTTCTCTGCCTGACCTATTTCACTTAGCATGACACCCTCGAGTTCCATCCACGTTGCTATGAATGGCCAGATTTCATTCATTCTCATTGCCATGTAGTATTCCATTGTATATATAACCACATCTTCTTGATCCATTCATCAGTTGATGGGCATTTAGGCTCTTTCCATGATTTGGCAATTGTTGAAAGTGCCGCTATGAACATTGGGGTACATCAGCACTTCTGTATCCCAAATCCCTAGCAGTGCTATTGCTGGGTCATAGGGGAGTTCTACTGATAGTTTTTTGAGG
>JAQQST010002208.1:0-10562 GCA_028646485.1 Cryptoprocta ferox
TATTTAGAGAAATGTGATCTTAGTTGAAGGATGCCTTCCCCACTGTGTTTTTCCACAGGGTGGAGTATAGAACAATTACATTAAACATCCATACATTTGATTTAAATGTATACTAACTTAGTGATACTGGATGCTAACGGATTCAGTCCTTCTGAACCAGGCTGTTTTACAGTGTTGAGTTGACTGCATGTCCCACCTTATTTTCCGCACGTTTTCAAACACTACTAACCGAATGATACATGATCTTAGTTGAATGATGCCTTCCCCCACTGTGTTTTTCCACAGAGTGGAGTGTATAACACTTACTGTGTTCTTGCAGGCATGGGTTGTTATAGTGTTTTCCACGTAGTGAAAGAAGATTCTAACTGAATGGTGCTTTCCGCAACAGAGTTGTTTCACAGAGTTCAGTAACCTGCACTTCCTTCTTTGGTCTACGCACATGTTTTCAAACACTGGTACCTTAGGGAAACAAGATGTCCCTTGAATGATGCCTTCACCACAGTGTTCTCTCACAGAGTTAACACTCTCCTTATACTTCCCAGCATGTTTTTTAATACATTACAACAGAGAGAAACGAGATGCTAACCGAGTGATGCCTTCAGCATCGTGTTGTTTCTCAGAGGTGCATCTATTGCACTTCCTTCAATGGGTTCTACACATGTTTTCAAATGCTTCTATCTCAGGGAAACAAGATTTTACCTGATTGCTGTCTTCCCCACTGTGTCCTTTCACAGAATTGAGTATACAACCCTTGCCTTGTACTAGCATGCATTTGTTTTAAACCATTACGAACGCAGGGAAACATGATGTTAACTGAATGATGCCTTCCGCACACTGTTGTTTCACCAAAGAGAGTTCACTGTCCATCCCCCATTGGTCTGGGCACTTGTTTGCAAACGCTGCTAAATCAGTGAAACAAGATGTTAGTCGAATGCTGCATTCCCACCAGGTACTTTCACAGAATTGAGTATAAAACACTTACCTTCTACTTTCCAGCATGTGTTTCAAAACATTATTTATTAAGGGATCCTGGACGCTAACTGAATGATGCCTCCCTCACAATGTTTCTCAGAGTTGCGTATACTGCACTTTCCTCAGTGGTTTCAGGGAGCATCTGTCTCCTCCTTCCCACAATGGCAAGAGGCAAAAAAAAAAAAGGCAATAAAACAACCCGCCTCATGACTTTTAATTTCCTTACTGGATCCACAGGAAATTATTAACCCTGGTAAACTTTTAAGGGGACACAGATGAAGTATTATTAAGATAGACATGTCTTTGAAATCATAAAACTTTATTCTTCTAAGCTTGACAGGAATGGAATTTTAAAAGTGCACTGGTAGAAGCTTGAAATTCTGCTTTTCTCTCTTCAAAAAACAAAGTTTTTTGGACTGTGGTGTCTCTCTCTGGCTCTCTCTCTCAAAAATAAACAATACAAAGATTGAAATGTAATTTCCAGGTCATCTGCAGCCCACTGAAAATACTTGAGGCTGCCACAGTAAAATGCATCTCCAGGAACTCCCTATTGTCTTAATGCTAATGTTTTGCTGGAGGCAAAATCATGTTACCTTGACAACAGCTAGGCCTCCAGTCATCTGTGTGTCCTTATCCCCTGCAAGTGCTTGCCACTTGCCATTTGGCTTTACCTTCCCCAAGCCCATATTATAGAAGCAGTCATTCTTCACATGATCAATAACAGTAATAACAATATAATGATGATGATGATGATGATGATAAAAGTACTGATAATAATAAATCTGACGGAACACACTTGAGGACCAACATTGTTCACCTCAGCTGAAAAAGCAATAAAGGCTTCTGGCTGCTGGCTTTCTCGTCTATTCAGTGGGTAGAGGCACTCGTGATCTATCTGAATGTTGGCTTCTCTGTGCTCACTGGCAGCCATGTCTGTGGAACTGGGTTCTGGTCCCAGAGTCCTTGCCTTGAATACACTCTGTGCCCAGACCATCTGGGGAAGAACAAGGCTCAAGCTCAAACTCTGATCTTCTCAGAATGCAGGAACCTCCCAGGGGCCAGTGGGATCAGGGTAACCAACCCTGCTCAGGCCAACAGAAGCCTGACAAACGCACAGGTCTCCGTTGAGGAGGGCACTATGTCCTTCAGAATCGCCCTGTGTTAGCCCATTGTGAAGGCTGGGCACTGTCTAACAGGCACGTGGTTCCTGACTCGGACCTCTGATCTCCATCTCCCCTTGCCCAGAAGGGAAGACGGCTCCCTCCCAATAACACTGACCCCTTTCCAAGGCTTTTTGCCTTCTGTTGCCAGGATAGGTCTCACATGTGAGCCCATGGAGAACACATTGCCCACGTTCTCCTGGACTTGGGGGTACTTACCAGGACTCCACAATGAAACTCAGAGAGAAATGCACCCAGTCGGGACTCTCCACGCCTGAGAGGAAAACCTGTTTAGAAAAAGACCACGGGAATCAGAATGGATGCACTTTGGTCCCTATTCTTTGTCTCAGATGATAACGGAATAAAGCTTTGAATGAAGTGAAAGGCACAAATACCCAGGGAAGCTTGGTGTCCTAGGACTTTGGAAACCCTGGGGGCTATAGAGAACTGGAACATATTTTAGCTACAGCTGGGAATCTGAAAGGAGCATGAAAATGCTCCAATTGACCTCAAACAGTGTAGGAGGGCTTAGGGCGCTTGCCAGCTTTACAGCTTTTCCTGCCAGGGGGTGAAAGCAGTATGCTTTAGAGGGCAGAGTCTCCATGGGCACTGGTGCCCAAGACTGTGGAAGTGGGTTCCGATTTTTGAGGTTCTGTGTAGTCTCTTTCCCATTCACCAGCTGTGGAAAGGGATTGGGCATGTATGTGGCAACCATTCGGGGCTCCAAAAACAGGATGTGCAGGCAGTCTATGGCAGAGGCACAGAACACAGGAATAGTCAGTGCACACACAGAAGGCTTCGATACCCCAAAGTTTTAGGAAGGCAACATTGTTCCCTGGATATGTGAAATTAGTTGTTAAGGGGGTGGAAAACAACCTTCATGTATGCTCACTTGGAGTTAATCAACCCTTTCAGCGTGGCATTGTGTGTGTGTTTGTGTGTGTGTGTGTGTGTGTGTGTGTGTGTGTCTGTGTCTGTGTGTGGTACTTCTGACTATGGAGCAAAAGGCCACATCTCCATCAGCATTTGCCACACATGTGAGGCAAACTGTCTCCGACTATCACATGCCCCTACCCACAAGCAATCCTCATGTGCTTAACAAGTCCCCAATATCTCCTGTTCCCAAGGTAGATGTGGCAGACACCCCAGAGGCACCTGTTCCCCAAGCGATTCCAAACGTCTGGGAACGTGGCGCGATCTACAATTAAAATTGGAGATAAAGGCTGTTGGACACTGGCCATGAATGTCTCCCAGTGAATGCATGGTTAGGATCAGTGGAAGGGAATTGAAAAGGATACACTGAGGGCTCAGATTCTTCAGGTCATATGAGACCAGAATGAAGCTGTAGAGAATATTTTGAGCACAAGTCTCCGGGCAAGGTTGGTTTCCAAGCAGCAAGAAAGTCCTGTAGCCTGGAGACAAGTGGAACATCCACTAGCTACACCAGGGAGTTCTGTTGGCCATGTCATGCACCCCAACGTCCATAAGGTGAGGAATGTGTCAAGCTGTCCCCAGCTCTCAAGCCCTTCCTATGTGTGGACAGACACTTGTGACTCACAAAGGAGGATCTTGCTCCTGGCAAGTCTGCAGATTCGGCTCTGATATTTTCGTCTTGGAGTCACTTTGTGCCCTTACCTGCTCGGTGACTGGACTTTACGTGCATGGACGCTTAGTGTCTCAGGAGGTCAGGAGCTCAGGCTTTCCTGAAAGTGGTGGACAGAGAGCAGGGCAATGGTCCCATGCTAAGAGAATCCTGCCAGACACAGAGTTCTTCCTGGCAGGAGGGCACCTTTTACCTTTCTGGCATAAGAAGTTCATTGCTATATGAGGACACGGTGTGAGTGCAGGCTCCCTGGGAAGGACTGGGCGCTGTCTGAGTGACAGCCCTGTAGCTCCTGAATTTGACCCTAGGCCCTTGCTTCAGAATGGAGATCGGATCCTTCCCAGTATCATCTGCCCTTGTGCACATGCAACCCTTTTCTGCTGAACAGTTTCAAAAGCCCTGTGCCTCTGTGTGCCAAGGTTTAGCTGGCAGAAGGGGTCCATGGACTGCTGTTGCCCAGGCCACCCCACATTTCTGAGAACTAGTCCCAACTCCTTGATTCACATCAGAAAAGGTTCCCAGATGATGTCTGTGACTGTCCCCTAGTGAAATCCTCATTAATGAAAGGGCAAGAGAATCTGAAGGGAGGCCCCGAGGGCCAAATATCTTCCTCTCACATGAACATGGGTTAAAGCTTCACAGCAAGTCACTAGCACTTGTCCCTTGGCAAGGTTGGTGTCATCACCATCATGAGTGGGCCAGATCTAAGGGGAACATCCTACAGCTCCACTTAGGAGCCCTGTATGACAAATGACTATCCCTCTATTCCCTTCCTTCCCTTCAGTGATACAACTATGGCGATTCGGGGGTTCTGGTCTGGATCGTGGCTCACAGCCAAGTCTGTGGACATGGGCTCTGGTCTTTTAGTTATCGAGTTTCTTTTTTCTATCCTTATGTCTTCCAGGTCTGGGCATTGCATGGACGAAGCTTTAGTATTTCAGAAGGAAGGAAGTTCAGGCCTTCCTGGAGGTTGGTAGAGATCAGGAAGCGACTGTCTTGGCCATCACAATCCTGCCAAGGACTGTGTTCTCAGAAACAGAAGAGCAACCTTTCTTCCCCAACATCAAAAACTAATTGCTGTGTGGTAGCACACCACCAGCGTGGGAGCTTGCCTAGCGTTTTCTTGTCACTGTGTGAGGACACACCAGTCGCTCCTATCTCTGACCCCTGATCTCTGTCTCTTCTTGCCCCTGAGGTGATTTGGGCTCTTTCCAGCACCGCCTGCATTGAAGTGCATTTAGGTTTTATATTCTCTACTCCAGTGGACATCTCACCTGGTTGCTTGTCTGCAAGAGGCCTGTCTTTGGACTGCATGAAACACAGGGGAACACATCCCTCTGTTTGGATGCCTTCAGCTACATAAACATTCAAATAACATTTGATTCACATGGGGAGCCTTCCAGCGGTGGAGCTTTGACTAGTTCTGTGTGATCTCCGAACAGGTAACTGATACCTGACACAAATGTAGAAAGGCCTCAATCCACTTGAAAGGCAGGCTGTCTTTTCTGACTTCTGAACATTGTCAAGTTATACTCACTGTCACCTACAAATGAGGAGTTGGCATATTTTGAAATGCTTCTGATTTGGAAATGCCATAAAGAAACATTGAAACTTCATGAGAACCCATTCTGCTCTCATCTTTTCCTTCATTGATTCATTCTAAATTTCTCAGTGTCAATTATTTGATTTTAGGATGCTCCTGCTGCACTCTGAGCATAAAGATCAAGTGAAAACAAGCATTCTAGGAATAACTGAATTGGTCACAATAAATCAAGAGCATTTGTTTTCTGTGTCTATTTTGTTAAATGCTCTTTGGAAAATGTTCCACAATGTTACCAACAGCTTTCCCTTTCTTTTTCAGGATCACTTTGGTGCTTCGGGGTCTTTTATGAGTCTTTTGTGAGATTTTAAGATTGTTTGTTCTACGTGTGTGAAAGATGCTGGTGGTATTTTGATAAGGATTGCCTTCGATGTGTAGGTGGCTTTGGGACGTATAGGCATTTTCACCATGTTTGCACTCCCAAAGCTGGAACACGGAATGTTTTCCCATTTCCAAGTGTCCTCTGCTCTTCCCTTCATAAGTTTTGAGAGTACAGATCTCATGGCCCTGCAGCTAGGTTGATTTCCAAGTATCTTACAAAGTAACTTTGGTGCCATTGTCACCGGGATCAATTCATTGATTTCATTTTCTGGGTGGGGGAGACATGGGCTAGTTGGGTTGTGGGGGGTATACTTAGGAATCCCCCGGGCTTATGGCAATGGGTTATAGCATGGCATAAAGAAATACAAAGCTATAGGATGCTCACACCCGAGTTTGGGTAAACAAGATAGCACCCCAGGAATGGGGAAATACATAGGCACCCCAAGAAGAGGGGACGAGCAGAACCCCAAACATAGAGAGGGACATGTATAGGCCCCAAAATATGAACGTGCACATGAGCTCCCCATACAAAGGTATCTAGGTCAGCAAGATTAGACAGGTAGTGCCAATGTGCCCTCCTATTTACTATTATAGCAGAGAGCTGCTTTCACAGGAAGGAAGGACCCAATTAGGTAAGCAGGTAATGAAGGCTATAGACCTCTGTCTGCACTCTACTGTTTTGCAGCTGCAGGGATAGCAGCCCAGAGGGGGAGATGGTAAACAACAACAACAACAACAACAACAATAACAAAAAGGTGCCTTCTGTTCACCTTGATACGGGTAACCCAATCTGTCATATCCCCTAGGCAAGCTAAGAGAAACAGACAAGGCGCCCCCTTTCTGCCATTAACAACCACCTGCCCATCTGCCTGGTGCCAGGATTTTGTTTTCTATTGACCCAAACCCCAAACACTGTATATCTCCAAAAACCTCCTTTCCCTCATGCCACCGAGTTGACCTTCACAGCTTCTTCATCTCCTTTTGCACGCCCATCACGTTTGTAAGCCTTCTGATCTTAATAAATAAGAGGCACGGACCCTTATTCGGGCTCTTGTGTTTTCCGGGGCAGTAGTCATCTCTCTCTCTCTGTCTCCTCCTTTTTAATCTGGCATCCCGCTCTCTTGCTAAGACAAGAGAGAACTTTAGGCCCACAGTCTATGACAGATGGTGGCCCTTAATTGAAAGAAAAGGGGACTGTCAACCTATGGGGGCAGCGACCAGACATGGCAAATAGGAGCGACATAAGGACTGCAGGATGCTGAGGAATGCTAAGGAGCTCAAGAAAAATAAGCACGTGTACAGTCTTAGCCTGAGGAGGTAAGGGATCAAAGGAAACTATATGAGGATTCGCTGAAGCATCCGGAAACTCTTGGGCACAGACAGCATGCTGGGCTGGGGTCAGAATGATTTTCATGAGAGCCCCAGTCGCAGGCACACATGGAATTAGTGCCACAATGATTTTCTAAAATCGGGAACTCACTTTGTGAGAGATCTCCCATGGGAAACTCCCTAGCTCCCTCCCCAGCCTCTGACTCCCTACAAAAACCCTGTATTAGAATTCTTCAGTCACTAGGAGAGACAGCAGGGATACCCCTATACTACAAGTAAGGCTCTCCTTCCATTATGGCTAACCATCCAACAGAATTACCCTTGGTTCCTAGAACAAGGAACTTATGATCTTAAAGTGTGGGAACGAGTTGAAAACACATTAAAGGCCAGGCATTTTATGGGGGCTAGTGTCCCCCCCTAAAGTCATTCTCACCGGGTCCATCCTCAACACTGCCCTTCCCCACTTGTGCTCAGAAGATGTATGTAAAGACTTAGATTTCTGTAAAGGAGGGGGGGGAAACTGGCCCCCCCTATGATCAGGCTGTGCCTCTGGTGCCTTGGCAGCCAAAAGATACTCCCCTTCCCCCCAAATGGTGGGACGATATCAAGCCTCAAAACACCTCATCAACAGGCTCTGATCAGGTCCTTACTCAATGGGAAAGTGCCTTAGAGAAGCCCATAAAGCCAGTAAATTCCAGCTGTTCCCGTTTGCCAGGCAAAATGGGCAATGGGACCATGAAGGCCTGTTCTTTCCAATAGTCAAAGAATCGCAACCATCAGTTCAGCTGTGTCCATCACAGCCCTTTCACATTCCGTATTTTAGAAAATCGTTGCGGCACTGATTCCATGTGTGCCTGCGACTGGGGCTCTCTCATGACAATCATTCTGACCCCAGCCCAGTATGCTGTCTGTGCCCAAGAGTTTCCGGATGCTTCAGTTTGCTTATGCTATGCAGACATTTGCTGCCTTGATTCAGCTGTCTTTAGCATGACTGTCTGACCTGGGGCAGTATTCCCAACTGAGGCAGGGAGCCCAGCTTCCAATCATTGTCACTAAAACAATTCAGTAAAATAGATCCCTAATATAGGGAATTCTAACTCTTTCTCTGCTGGGACCCGCATCAGCCTTGCTGGATGACACATCACAGTGAGGAAATGGCAGACGTTTGCCTGGCTCCTGCCATGAGAGGCGACACTGGTTTCTCCTTCTGCTACTACTGCTTATTTTGAAAATAAGCCTGTTGTCATTAATTAGGCTTCCAGTGTTCCAAATCAGACCGTTATTCCCCACAGGTTCCCCATAAGAAAAAACATTTCCCTTCCCCTGCATAAGAGATTTTAGAACAAAGCACTGCAGATGCTTGCCAATAGGCTCTTCTAAGGAGCCTTGCAGACCCAAGACATAAATAATAAGGGAGGCTCAGAACACAAGAGTTACAATTAACTCTGGCGCAGAGAAGAACCCAATTTAGAGATAAGAAACAGACATAAGTTGCTACATATACCTTTGCTAATTGGAGCCACAAATACCTTCCCATACACTGACATCCGTAATGAGGATGGATAATGAGGACAGTAAAAGTAACTAAAACATAAACCCAGGTGCAAGGCCTACACACATAGGGCCCCCATTGCTTACATCAAAGAAAGGGCTTTATCAAGCAACTTGTTAACAAACATTTTCTCTCTTGTGGTTAATGAACCAAATAAAACAACTCCTAGCCTATCTATATACAACTTAATCTCTGTTTTAATCATAGCATTACTAATTTAAATAATGTGTATGTTATCCTGTTTTTTTTTTTTACAGAAAACATCCTGTTATACTCTTGGTTATAAGATTTACTCGACCTCACTGTAAGTTCGTTACATGACTCGGTTGTAACTTGTTAATTAAAGACAAAATCATAAATATTGTCAACAAACCAACCCGTACAAAACGAGATAAGTTTGTTACTTTGTTAATCTGGGGGACTGATGCCAAGAATGAATGGGATGGTTCTACAAGAACACTTCTGTAAAACTTGTTTCTGTACACTTTCGATGATCAAAGCATCTTATCACAAAGAATGAGCCACTGTAAAAAATTCTATTTTATGATGCCTTGTTATTGCTTGACCAATAAAAAAAACACCAAAACAGACAGAGCAGAGATGCCTGCCTGGTGATCTGAAAGAAACTCGAGGCTCTCACTCTCTCTCGCGGATACCGTCCATCCTTCAGGGAACCCTGGACCGGCTGGAGCTGGACTCTGGCTTCTCTCTCTCTCTCTCTCTCTCTCTCTCTCTCTCTCTCTCTCTCTCTCAGTTTCTGTCTATACAATCTGGTTACTCTAACTATATGTGAGGACTTCTCCCTCAGTCATTCCGTGGGTTAATATCTGTGATGTTTAGAGGTGATTGTCTCTCGCTAGTTTAACTCAGGACAGAGATTTTATGGAATCATCTCAAGCAGCTGTGAAACAACTTTTGTTTCCTGGAACTTCCCTGTCTTCTCTGACCCGACAGAGATTGCCTAATTCCACTAGTGGAAAACAAAACAAAACAAAACATTCAGAAGAAAACCACAATCTGTTATCTGCTCATCTAACTGAGCTGACAGGCTTTACGATGAGGTGAACACTTTTCTCTGCCTTCTGAGCCTTTGTCGGCCTTCAGGCCTCTTGGCAGCACAGGCACTACATCTATTCTGCCTTCCCTTTCCCCTCCTCCTTTTTCTGCTCTGCCTGGGGTTCAGCATGTGTACCTGGCTCTTCAGAGCCTCAGGAATCATCTGTCTCCTGCTCCCCACACTGTCAAGAGGCCAAAAAGAAAAAAAAATGCCTCCTTTAACTTTAAATTTCCTTACTGGTTCCACGGGAAAATATTAACACTAGTAAGACTTTTAAGGGGACACAGATGAAATATTTTTACGATACACATGTCTTTGAAGTCATGAAACTTTATTCTACTAAGGTTGAGAGGAATGGAATTTTATTTTATTTTATTTTATTTTATTTTATTTTATTTTTTAACTTCATAGTTACTGTCAGGTTAGGTTCCATATAACACCCAGTGCTCTTCCCCAAAAGTGACCTCCACCAAGACCATCACCCCCTATTACCTTTCCCCTTCCCCTTCCCCCCTCAGTTTGTTTTCAGTATTCAAGAGTCTCTCGTGTTTTGTCTCCCTCCCTCTCCCTAACTCTTTTTCCTCCTTCCCCTCCCCATGGTCCTCTGTTGGGTTACTCCTGTTAGACCTATGAGTGCAAACATATGGTATCTGTCCTTTTCCACCTGACTTATTTCACTTAGCATGACACCCTCGAGGTCCATCCACTTTACTACGAATGGCCAGATTTCATTCTTTCTCATTGCCATGTAGTATTCAATTGTATAGATGCACCACATCTTCCTAATCCATTCATCAGTTGCTGGACAAACTTAAGCTCTTTCCATGATTTGGCTATTGTTGAAAGTGCCGCTACGAACATTGGGGTACATGTGCCCCTATGCATCAGCACTTCTGTATCCCTTGGGTTAATCCCCAGCAGTGTTATTGCTGGGTCATAGGGGAGTTTTATTGATAGTTTTTTGAGGA
>JAQQST010002209.1:0-10557 GCA_028646485.1 Cryptoprocta ferox
TGGAGGTCACTTGTGGGGAAGAGCACTGGGTGTTATATGGAAACCAACCTGACAATAAACTATAAAGTTTAAAAAAAAAAATAAATTTCACTTAAAAAAATAAAAAAAAATAAATGATGTATAGAACCTAAAAAAAAAATTATAACTGGAAGTTTTACCTTTTAATTTCCTTCTCCTATTTTGCTTCTCCCTCCAGCCCTTTTACCTCAAGAAACCGTCAAATGCTATCTATGAATTTGTTTCTCTTTTGTTTGTACATTTGTTTCTTAAATTCCATATATACATGAAATCATACAGTATTTGTCTTTCTCCATACAACTTATTTCACTTAGCATTGTACCCTCTGGTCAATCCATGTTGTTGCAAATGCAAGATCTTATTCTTAGTGACTGAGTAATATTTCAGTGTGTGTGTGTGTGTGTGTGTGTGTGTGTGTGTGTGTGTGTGTGATATTTTCTTTATCCATTCATTTGTAAGCTGATACTTGGGTTTGGGTTGCTTCCATGTCTTGGCTATTGTAAATAATGTTTCAATAAACACAAAGGTGCATATATAACTTCAAATAAGTGTTTTTATATCATTTAGGTAAATACTCAGTTGTAGAATTACTGGATTATGTGGTATTTCTATTTTTAATTTATTTGAGGACTCTTCATACTGTTTTCCACAGTGGCTGCAACCAATTTACATTCCTACCAATAGTGCCTGAGTGTTCCTTTTTCTTTACATCATAATCAATACTTCTTATTTCTTGTCTTTTTTGTTCTAGACATTCTGACAGTTATAAGGTGATATCTTGTTATGATTTTGATTTTCATTTCCCTGATGATAGTGTTGTTTTCATGTCTCTTTTGGTCACCTGTACGTCTTCTTTGGAAAATATCTATTTGGGTCCTCTGCCCATTTTTTAGTTAAAGAAATTTTTTTTCGTGTTGAGTTGTATATGTTCTTTGTAGATTTTGGATATTAATGCTTTATTAGATATATTATTTGAATATATGTTCTCCCATTCAGTAGTTTTCCTTTTTCGTTTTCTTGATGGTTTCCTTCACGTTGGAAAACTTCTTTATTTTGGTGTAATCCCAATAATTTATTTTTATTTTATTTTCCTTGGCCTGAGGAGACATATATAGAAAATTTTTTTCTATGGCCTATGTGAGAAAAATTACTGTCTATCTTCTACGAGCTTTATGGTTTCAGATATCATATTTAGGTCTCTAGTCCATATTGAATTTATTTTTGTGTATGCGGTAAAAGAGTGGTCCAGCTTCAGTCTTTTGCATGTAGCTGTCTAGTTTTTCCAGTACCATTTGTGGAAGTGACTATCTTTTCCCCATTGTATGTTCTTGCCTCCTTTGTTGTACATAAGTGTGAGTTTATTTCTGGACTTTCTATTCTATTCCATGTATTCATATGTCTAGTTTTGTGCCAGTATCATACTGTTTTGGTTACTACAGCTTTGTAATATATCTCGGAATCTAGAATTGTGATATTTCTAGCTTTGCGTTGTCTCGAAATTGATTTGGCTACTTGAGGTCTTTCGTGGTTCCATACACATTTTATGATGATTTGTTCTAGTTTTGTGGAAAATGTTGTTAGTATTTTGATAGGGATTGCATTAAATCTGTAGATTGGGAGTGCCTGAGCAGCTCAGTTGGTTAACCACCTAATTCTTGATTTTGGCTCAGGTCATAGTCTTATTCTTATGATTCATGAGTTCAGGCCCCTCATCAGGCTCTGTGCTGACAATGTGGTGCTGCTTGGGATTCTCTTGTTCTCCTTTTCTCTTCCCCTGCTTGCATTCTCTCTCTCTCTCTCTCTCTCTCTCTCTCTCTCTCTCAAAATAAATATACTAAAGAAATCTGTAGATTGATTCAGGTAGTATGGACATTTTAGCAGTATTCGCTCTTTTAATTCATGAGCATGGAACATCTTTCCATTTGTTTGTGTTATGTTTGATTTCTTTCATCAGTGTTTTATAGTTTTCAGAGTACAGGTCTTTGTTTTCCTTGGCTAAGTTTATTGCTAAATATTTTATTATTTTTTGTGTAATTGTAAATATTGTTTTCTTAATTTCTCTGCTGCTTTATTCTTAATGTGTAGAAATAAAACAGATTACTTTATATTAATTTTGTATCCTGTGACTTTGATGAATTTATTTATCAGTTCTAGTAGGTTTTTGGTGTAGTCTTTAGGGTTTTCTATATATAGTTTTCTATAGATAGGGTTTTCTATATGTAATGTCTTGTCATATGCAAAGAGTGAAAGTTTTACTTTTCTTTTTCAATTTGGATGACTTTTATTCCTTTCTTTTGTCTGATTCTTACAACTAGGACTTCCAGTACTATGTTGAATAAAGCGGTGTGAATAAATATTCCTGTTTTGTTTCTGATCTTAGAGGAAAAGCTCTCATTTTTCACCATTGAGTGTGATGTTAGCTGTTGGATTTTCATATATGGTCTTTAGCACGTTGAAGTATGTTCCCTCTCAACCTAGTTTGCTGAGATTTTTTTTTCATGAATGGATGTTGTATTTTGTCAAATATTTCTCTAATGATTAGTGAAGTTGAATTTCTTTTATGTACCTCTTGGCCATCTGTGTCTTTTTGGAGAAGTATTTATCCAGGTCCTCTGCCCATTTTCAACTGAGATTGCGTTTTTAGTTATTGAGTTGTGTGAATTTTTAAAATACTGTATTTTGGATCTTAACCTGATATTAAATATATCATTTGAGGGCCGCCTGTGTAGCTGGCTAAGCATCCAACTTTGGTTTGGGTCATGATCACCCGGTTTGTGGGTTCAGGCTCCAGGTTGGGCTCTGTGCTGACAGCTCAGAGAGTGGAGCCTGCTTTGGATTCTGTGTGTCCTCTCTCTTGAGCCCTCCCCTGCTCATGCTCTCTCTATATCTCTCTCAAAATAAACATTAAAAATTAAAAAAATATATATCATTTGAAAACATCTTCTCCCATTCAGTAGATTACCTTTTTTGTTTTTGATGGAGTCCTTTGCCATTCAAAAGCATTTTAATTTGATGTAGTCTCTCTTGCTTATCTTTTTTTTTTCTTATTTTTTTTTCTTTTGGTCCTTGTCTGAGGAGAGATTCAAGAAAACATTGTTAAGACTGATGTGAAAACATTACTGCCTTTGTTTTCTTCTAGGAATTTTATGATTTCCAGTCTTATATGTAAGTCTTTATTTTATTTTTGCATATAGTGTAGGAAAGTGGTCTGATTTCATTTTTTCTTTTACATGTAGCTGTCCAGTTTTCCCATTATTTATTGAAGAGATTAGCTTTTCTCTTTGTATATTTTGCTTCCTTTGTTGAAAATTAATTGACTATATAAATGTGTGTTTATTTCTGTACTCTAGTTTGTTCTATTGATTTAAGTATCATTTATTTTGTAGTGTTTTGATTAATTTTCATGTACTTGTAAATTTGATAAAATTCCTTTTCTTGTTTTCTAATTTTATGCTTTTATGTTTGGAGAATATAGTTTGTATAATGTCAATTCTTTACATTTATTAATACTTGCTTCATGGCCTATCATATGGTCTATCCTGAAGTATTCATCCATCTATATTTTGAAAATATTTTCTAGGATTTATTACTTTTATATTTGTTATTTGTTAGCCTGATTACCTACAGACTGTCACATGGTCAGCTTAATTTAATTTTGTCAATGGTTTTGCTTATGTTTCCTTAGAAGATAGATACTTTTTATCATTTGATATATATATGAGTTGGACTTTATGTTTTTGATGCATGTTCATCAAAGACTAAGGAATTGGATTTTCCTTTGCTGTTTACTCTTAAGAGAGTACAGCATTGTTCATGCACACACAGTCTTTCACACTGCCAGGTAAGTGTGTAGTTTTAGTTCTTAGTTTGGCATCTTAGACTTTGCCTTTGGGTCAGAGTAGCTTATTCAGTCAGTACTTAGTCATAGGCTGTGCTTAAGCCCCTAGCACCAGTGAGAGATACACTATTTGTTGATGCATCTGTGTGTAGCTTGAAGAATGCTTTCACATCTACCAGACTCTTGCTTTGATTACAGTCTAGCACTTGTACACAGGAATTCTGAGTGGCAGGATTGACTGTGATCCCTTATTTCCAGGAAGAGTTCTTCTTGACTTTCTTCTTCCCTGTTCCCTTCTGTTAAACTTCTGGTTGCTCTGCTCTGTTGTTATTAGTATTATGGACTTATGTTCCCTGTTCGAAATTGCTCTTCATCCAGATTTCCATTTTAAAAATAACATCTTTAAGTATTATAAATGCTCTGTTTCAAATAAAGTCTCTCCTCTCAGGCAGATCTGGAGAGTTTTTTGTCTTTATTACCTGCTTTTTTTTTTTTTTTAAATATAAAACCTCTGCAGAAGATAACTACCCACTTCTCCCAGAGTGACATCACTATTCTATGAAGGAGCACTAATGGGCGAATAATAATGGTGGCCAAATTGGCTAACTATTCATAACTTGGAACCTCTGTCTTGTGAGTAGTTACCTTAGTGAGGGTGACTATGATATGAATCTTATTGACTTATGATACCTGGAGTATAGCTCTGTGGTAAGATTTGGGCCTGGTTGAGGAAGAGACTTCCAAATGGTTTGCATTCCCATCACAAGGGGAAGGCAGGCCATTGGGATGTCTCATATTCAGTGCTGCAAATCTAATGTCCTAACTGCTACCCAAGGGTCTAGCTTTAAACTAGTCTGCATCTGGAAGCAGACAGGGTCCTTTGGGAACTTAAATGGTGTGAGGGTACTTTTTGAATTATTTCTCCCCAGTGAACTCCAGTGATAAAACAAAGCCTCCAGTTTCTCCCTTGAAGTGGTGGAATGACGCATCTAGTGCCGCAACTTTTATGGTGGTACTTGAAGGACTAACTCCTAGCTTTCCTAACCCTGGAAGCTGACAAAGAATAACACTTACTAGTTCTTTAGGGCCACAGGAAAAATTAGCAGTTTTAAATAAGGATTCAAGTGCTTCATATGGCTCTCTACCTTTGTGTTCAGCACAAAATAAAGTCTGGCTTCCTGTGTCTCCCTGAAAGGTTTATACTGTACATCTAATGCTCTGACTTTTCAAGCTGCTGCCTGAGAGTCTGGCTACTAATGAGCCTGCATTTGGGAGCTTATGGGGTCCTTTGGGAACTTGAACAGGTGTTTGAACACTTCCTGCAGCTTCTTCCTCCAGCTTGCTCCAATGATAAACATGAGGCTTCAGCTTCTACCTGGAAGGAGTTGCACTATACAACTAGTTCCCTGACTATTCCAGTTGTTGTCCAAAGGCCTGTCTTCTAACACACCTGTCTCTATGAGCTGTTTCTGGCATTTGCTATGTTTCTCAGGGTGACAAAGAGTAAAGCAAGAGTTTTAAAGAAAGCGTGGTCTGAAAGTATGTATGCCACACCTCCTCTTCCTGGGTCAGTGCCGAGCAAGTTGGTGATAATCTCCAGTTTCAGTTTCTTTCTGAGATGGGAAGGAATTAAACCACATATCTGGTGTCCCAACTTTGCGCTGCTATATGAGGGATTAGCTTCTATCTTGTCTGTCTCAGAGAACTGACCGAACTTGGGGTACATATATTCTCCTGGAAGCCATTAAGAACAAACATGGTATTTGGACAAAAACAAAGTGGTTTGGAGAGGCACCCAGAGTCTATGGTTAGGTTGATTGGTAAGGTTCATTTCCTGTACAAAGCCAGTCTGTAAAGACTGGGAAAGGAGTCTGTTTTATCTAACATGCAGAAACAAACATCAGAGAAAATGAAGAAACAGGAAAATATTTTCCAAATAAAAGAACAAGACAAATCTTGAGAAACCAACATGAGTGAAATGGAGGTATATAATTTCCTTGACATATAATTCCAAATGCAAGTCATAAAAATATTTACCAAGGCCAGAAAAGCAATACATGAACAAACAGAATTTCAACACAGAAAATATTAAAAAGTACCAAGTAAAAGTCATACCACTAAAGAATTCAATAACTGAACTGAAAAATTCATTAGAGGGATTAAGTGGCAGACTAGATCAATCAGAAAAAAAATCAGCAAACTGAAATACAGATCACTGGAAATCATCCAGTTAGAGGAGAAAAAAAGTAATAAAATGTGGAAGAAAGCTTAAGAGATTTATGGGGTTCACTAAGAAAATCAATAAAAAGGTTATGGGAGTCCCAGAAGGAGAAGAGAGAGAAAACGTGGCAGGAAGGTTATTCAGAGAAATAATAGCTAAAAAATTCTCAAACCTATATAAAAAATGGATATCCATATCCATAAATCCCAATGGAAATTAAGTAAATGAATCCAAAGAGATATTGAGACACATAATCATACTGTTAAAACTTAAAAACAAACATAATTTTGAGAGCAGAATAAGAAAAACAGCTTTTATAGGTACAAGAAACCCCCATTAAATTATCAACAGATTTCTCAGCAAAAATACTGGCAGGCCAAAGAGAGAAGGATAAAATATTCAAAGTAAAGAAAGAAAAGAAAGAAAGAAAGAAAGAAAACACTGTCAATCAAGACTATTATACCTAGCAAACCTGTCCTTCAAAAAATGGAGGTGGTATACTTTCTTAGACAAACAAAAACTGAAGGTGTTCATCACTGTTTATCATCATCATTTATGATAAATGCTAAAAACAATCATTCAAGTTGAAAGGATGCGAAACAGTAACAAGAGAAAAAAAAGCATAAAACTTGTTGGTAAAGGTAAATGTATAGAGAAAACCAGAATTACTTTATTATTATATTACTATAATTGTAGTTGGTAAATCACTACTAATTCCCTTTAAAGAATTATTAATAATTATAATTAAAGTATGTTAATAGATACATAGTATAAATAGATATAAATTGTGATATCAATAGAATATAAGGTAGGGGAAGCAGAGATAAATGTGAAGGATTTTTCTATGCAAGTAAAATTATTATCAGCTTAAAATAAACTCACATAAATACAAAATATCTTATGTAAGCCTCAGAGTTTTCACAAGAAAAATACCCACAGAAATTTCACAAAAGGAAAAGAGAAAGAATTAAACCTATCAATACAATAAATAAACACAAAGACAGCTAGAGAGAAAAGGAAGGATAAAAGAACTACAAGACAGAATATATTTAACAAGATGGCAATGTAAATCCTCCCCTATCAAAAATTCCTTTAAATGTAAACAAATTAAATTCCCCAGTCAAACTATAAAGAGTGATTGAATGAATAAAAAAGCAAGACCCAGCTATATGCTGTCTATAAGAAACTGATGTTACATTCAAAGACACACATAGGGTGAAAGTAAAAGGATTTAAAAAGAATATTACATGAAAATGGTAACCAAAAGAAAACAGGAGTTCTATACATAGACAAAATAGACTTTAAGAGAAAAAGAATCTCCAGTGACAAAGGTCATTTTATAGTGATTAAAAAGGGAATTAAACAAGAATATATAACAATTTTTAAATATATATGCACGCAACATCATAGGACATCAGTGTATAAGGCAAATATTGAAATTTCTGAGAAAAAGAAATTGAGGGCAATAATAGGAGACTTCTCTTCCTCATTTTTATTGATGGATAGAACATTCAGACAAAAATTCAATAAAGAAACAGCAAGCTTGAAAAATATCATAGATCAAATGAAACTAACAGAGCTTTCTGTCCAACAGCAGAAAAATACTTATTATTGTCAATCACAAATAGAACATTCTCCATAATAAATCACATATTAGATTACAAAACAAGTCTTGACAAACTTTGAAAGATAGAAATCATACCAAGTGTATTTTTTGACCACAGTGAAATAAAGTAGGAACCAATAGCAGCAAGAAAGTGGGAAAATTCACAAGTATGTGAAAACTAAACAGCACACTCTTGAACTCCTTTTTAACCACTTGGTCAAAGAGGAAATAAAAAGTAAACAAATAAAATTGGGGCACCTGGGTGGCTCAGTCAGTTGAGCCTCTGACTTCAGCTCAGGTCATGGTCTTATGGTTTGTGAGTTCAAGCCTCGTGTCGGGCTCTGTGCTGGGAGCCTGGAACGTGGTTCAGATTCTGTGTCCCCCCTTTCTCTCTGCCCCTTCCTTGCTCACACTATTGTGTGTGTCTCTCTCTCAAAAATAAATAAATATTTAAAAATTATAAATAAATAAATAAATATCTCTAGACAAACAAAACTGAAAACACAATATACCCAAATTGTAGAAGCAACAAAGTAAGTACTAAGAGGGAAGTTTATAGTGATAAACACCACCACCAACAACAACAAAAGAATGATCTCAGGTAAAGAACCTAATTTTGCACTTCAAACAACAACAGCAACAAAAGAACAAACTTAGCCCCAAATTAGCAGAATAAAGGAAATAATAAAGATTAGAACAGAAAAAATCAAATAGAGATTAGAAAAATAGAAAAATAATCCACAAAATTAATAACTTATTTTGCAAAAATGTAAACAAAATCAACAAATCCTTGATTACACTAAGAAAAATAGAACAAAGAGCTTAAATAAATGAATTTTAAAAAAGACAGAGAAAATATTATAATGTATGCTGCAGGAATAAAAAAAAGACCATCAGGGACTCTAGCAATTATATGCAAAAAGTTATATGCCCTAGAATTAATGGGTAAAGTCCTAGAAATGTACAACCTATGATGATTAAATCAAGAAGAAATAGAAAGCCTGAAAGACCAAAAACAGATAAGGAAATTGAAACAGTAAAAGCAATAATCAAAATATTTCCAACAAATAAAAGCCCAGTACCAACTGGCTTCATGGGTGGAATTTTACCAAACATTTAAAGACTTAATACCAATCCTTCTTAACTCGTAAAAAAATACAGAAAATGAAACATTTTAAAACTTATTTTTTGAAGCCAGCATCACCTTGATACAAAAGCCAAAGAAAGACATCACAGGAAGACTAAGGCTAATATTACCAACGAATATAGATGCAAAGTTCTTTGAGAAAATACTAGCAAACAAAATTCAACAGCACATTAAAAGGATGATCAAATGGGATTTATCCTTGGAATACAACTTACACAAATTGATCAATGTGATACACTACATTAACAGAAGGTAACATAAAATCTATATGATTATCTCAGTGGATACAGAAAAACGTTTAACAAAATTCAGCATCCATTCATGATTCACACACACACACACACACACACACACACTAGGTGTAGAAGGAACTTCCTTCAACATGATAAAGGCCATGTATTAAAATGCCCACAGCTGATATTGTAGTTGATGGAAAAATAATTGAAACCTCTTTCCCTAAAACCTGATACAGGGCAAGGATGCTCACTCTTACCACTGTTATTCAACATAATACTGAAAGTCCTAGCCAGAGAAATTAAGCAAGAAAAGGAAATAAAAGGAATTCAAGTTGAAAAGAAAGAAAAATTATCTTTCTTTGCTATGACATGATCATATATGTAGAAAACCCAGAAGACTCAATGACAACAAGAAAAAACTCCTATAGTTAATAAATTAAGTATACTTCTAGGGTACAAAATCAGTATAAAAATTGGTTGAATTTATACACTAACAAAAAACTATCTAAAAGGAAATTAAGAAAACAATTCAATATAGAAACATAAAAGAATAAAATGCTTAAAAATAAACTTATCCAAGGAAGTATACAGTGAGAACAATAGAACATTATTGAAGGAAATTAAAGAAGACACATATAAATGAAAGACATCCCATGTTCATGATTTGAAGGATTACTATATATCAATTATTAATATTATATACTAATAATTATATTATTATAATGTTATTAATTATTACCATTATTAATGTTATATAAAATGTTTTCTCCCCCTCTTCCCCTCTTCGATCAACCCTCAGTCTGTTCTAAGCATTTAAGAGTCTCTTATGGAGAGAGGACAAGATGGTGGAAGAGCAGGAAGCTCTGTAATCCGCGCTCGCCCATATGGATTGAACTGAGAAGGACTGAAGGGATAAAACCCGGATTTGCAGGTGGGGGAAAGAAGAAACAGATGCCAGAAAGAACACAACCTCAAAGATGCCTGAGTGAGTGACTGTGATCTGGGAAATTAGGGGACGGGCGGTCCCGGTTGTGCAGGGGAAGGAGCCCCCGAGACCAACACAGGTAGAGCGCGCTGTGCCCCGGAGAGACCAGGGGAAGAGAAAGAGAGACGGAAAACGCACCTAGAACCATCTCTAAGGGAGGAAAAACTCGCCCGTCTCCCCATATATAACTGCCAAGCGCCGGGAGAGAAATCCGTTCCATCTGGCCGGCGAGTTCTTCCTTGGGTGCAGCGGCAGCAGAAGCCTTGAAAAGCGGCAGCGGCAGCGGCGGCGGCGGCAGTGGCGGCTCCGTGAAAAGGGTGGCGCAAGCCGGCCGGAAGGCCAGCCACCAGCAGGAACGCATCTCATCCCCGTCCGTCTCCCCATATATAACTGCCGAGCGCCGGAACAGAAATCTGTCCCATCTGGCCTGCGAGGTCTTCCTTGGGGGCAGCCGCACCGGGAGCCTTGAAAAGCGGCAGCGGCGGCGGCAGCAGCAGCAGCTCCGC
>JAQQST010002210.1:0-10557 GCA_028646485.1 Cryptoprocta ferox
GCGCCCATCCCCTAATTTCCCAGATCACAGTCACTCACTCAGGCATCTTTGAGGTTGTCTTCTTTCTGGCATCTGTTTCTTCTTTCCCCCACTTGCAAATCCAAGTTTTATCCCTTCAGTCCTTCTCAGTTCAGTCCATACGGGCCTGCGTGGATTACAGAGCTCCCTGCCTCTCTGCCATCTTGTCCTCTCGGGAAAGACAATCCCAAGCAGGCTCTGTGCTGTCAGCATGGAGCCTGACGCGAGGATTGATCCCACGAACTGTGAGATCATGACGAGAGCCAAAATCAAGAGTCAGATGCTTAACCAACTGAGCCACCCAGGCACCCCTGTATTTCTGGTTTAATAAATCTTTTACAGTTCTGAAATCTTAAGGATATAGGCTTATTTTTCTTCTGCTCTACAGTTCATTTTTACATTGAAGTTTTAATTTATTTTATTTATAATATGAACTAAGGATCTCTACCTATCAATGATTTATGTATATTTTATATATGTAATGTATACTATGTATGTGCATAACCAGCTCCTCCAGTGCCACATATCAAATAATCCATTTTTTAGTTCACTAATTCTTAAATATTTTTCATCTTTATTTATTTTTTGAGAAAGAGAGGGACAGAGTGCGAGCATTGGAGAGGCAGACACAGAATCCGAAGCAGGCTCCAGGCTCTGCGCTGTCAGCACAGAGCCCAACTGCGGGACTTGAACTCAGAAAATGCAAGTTCATGACCTGAGCCAAAGTCGGACGCTTAACTGACTAAGCCACCCAGGCGCCCCTAGTTCACTAATTCTTCATGTGTCCTATTTAGATGTTATTCTTTCTGTTGAGATTTTATTTTAATGACTACATTTTTCACTTTTAAGATGTTGAATTGGTTGGTTTTCACATTACCTATTTTCTTTTTGTTATACAGCACTGTCTCTATTGCATGAAAAATTTCCTCCCTACTCTTAAAAAAAGAATCCTAAAGATTTTTATGTCATTTTCCATTTTCCCATTTCCTTTTTTTCTAAAGTGAATTTCTGTCTGAAATGGTTTGTTGATTGTCTTTTCCGAGCAACTTTCTTCATGTACTCTGGAACTTTTATTTGCAAACGCGTCTTGGGTACGTCTCTCTTTCTGTGTACTTTTATTCCCTTTTTTACCCATCCAGCTCCTTCCACCCTCCCAGGAGGGTAGAACTGGGTCTTTCATCTGTCTCTTATTCTGCCTTGTGACAAGGATAGCAGGAGCCAGTCACTGTGCCAGGCCACCAAAGCTCGAGTGATGCAGCTTTGTCTCAGCCGTGTGTCCAGGCACAGGTGCACTGAGTCCCGTACTAATGAAATTGGGTTTTGTCTCATTCACTGCATGGGATATTTTGAACACCAAGATCCCAAAAGAGTTGAGCTTACTGTTATACATTTTAGTTCCTTTCTGGCTCACAGTGAGACTTGTCTCATTTTTTGAAAATAGCTTTATGTGTTTTTTTTGTTCATTTAGAATATAGTTTAAAATATTAATTATTCAGAGGGGAAGGTATGCTCTGACCACAAATTTGATGTGGTGTATATTTTAGTTTGTTTAACTATTACTAAATTGCTCTGCATAAAATAGAAACAATCTGATTAGACAATCACAATGAATGAAAGAATGAATAAAGCAAAAACCATCAGATTTCATTTTCTGGTACAGTAGTCTGGAATAGACCAGAACAGTGGTTCCCAACTGCTTGTACCAGAGTGATCTAGAGCTTCAGCTTTTTCTTCCCTGAATTTTCCAGGTAATTGTTAGGCTCAGCAAGGTTTCAGAACCACAGATCTAAAGGAATGTGCTGTAGGCAAAGGAGTCAGAAAACATGACATTCAGTTCCATCTCTTTCTCTTAACATCCATCTTTTTTTTAATGTTTATTTATTTTTGAGAAATGGAGACACAGCATGAGTGGGGGAGGGGCAGAAAGAGAGGGAGACACAGAATCTGAAACAGGTTCCAGGCTCTGAGCTGTCAGCACAGAGCCCAATGTGGGGTTCGAACTCAGGAATGGCGAGATCATGACCTAGGCTGAAGTCGGCCACTTAACTGACTGAGCCACCCAGGCACCCCTCTCAACATCCATCTTAATTTGATTGAGCTAAAGCCTCTCAGAGTTTTGATTCTCCCAGATGTAAAATGAAAAGGTTGTTCCTTTCAAGTTCCTGAGAACCTTTTACATTTTGAATATGTAAATGTAATTCTAGTATTAGAGAACCAAATTATAGTAATTTGGCACCCACATTACACTCTTGACCTAGATTGAGAATGTGGTCAATTAAAACCCATTGATCTTTTCTACATGTTGCCACCAAGCTGACATCCCTCCAGTCTACAATTAACTTTTGCACCTAAGTCAAGGACTTTATTTTTTTTCTGGCTTAAATTTGTTTTAATATTTTTAAATATTTTTATTGAACTACAATATGCAAAAAGATAAACAAACATCCCAAGTATACAGCTTGATAATTACTCACCAACCATATCCATGTATCCATCACCTAAGTCAAAGAACAGAATATTTTCTGCAACCCACAAGCTCCTCTTTATATTCTTTTCTAGTAAATACCCATAACTTTTTGGATAATTTATGGCTTCTAGCATGTTAATTTTGCTCTTTGTTTTTGGACCTTATATGTGGAATCACAAATATGTGTTAAGGTAAGTCATCTTTTGCTCAGTATTATGTATATGACATTCAAGCATATTGCATGGAGTTCTAGATCATTGATTCTCATTGCTGCATAGTATTGCATAGTATAAAACATGCCATAGATTCTATATCCATTCTAGTGTTGGTGGTCATATGGATAATTTCCAGCTTTGGCTATTATGAACAATGCTACTATGAAAATTCCAGTACATGTTTTTTGATGACCATATGTTTGCATTTTTTATTGGGAATATAGCTAACAGTGATAGTGCTGAATAATAGGTTATGTATTTATTCAGATTCAGTAGATACAACTGCACAGTTTTCCAATGTGGTTGTTCTAATCTCCCACCAGAAATATATGAATATTCTTATTACTTTACTCCATTGTCAAATTTGATATTATGGTGTTTTTCATTGTAGTTATTGTGGCCTCTGTATTTTGGTATCACATTATGGTTTTAATTAGTATTTAACAATGACTAATGAAGTTGAATAATTTTTTTGACATGATTATTGGTTATTTTGATATCTTGTGAAATGTCTACCCAAGTCTTTTGTCCATTTTTCTGTTAGGTAATTTGTCTTTTTTATTGATTTGTTGTAGTTAGTTATATATTCTAAATGTGAATTCTTTGAAAAATATACTTATTATAAATGCTTTATCCCACTCTGTGGGTTATATTTTCAGTTAGTCATGTCTTAATTTCTTAATTTTCAAAATTTAAAAATTTTTAATTATTTTCAGAATTAATTTGTGAATGTAAAATGTAATTTTGGAATGTAAAAAGGACACATTTTAATCATACGCAACTGTGAGCTATCTTTTGTAGCCTTAAGTTTTACAAAGTCCAAAATTTCCTGTGCAAAAACTTAAGATTTAAATTTTTGAAGATAATCTTTCAACGTTGTATAAATTTAGTTATATTTGGTCTGTATACAATTAGTTCTGTGAAGGTGGTTCTTTTTTCATTTTTAGCAATAAGGTTATGTTTTTCATTGGTGTTTGACTTACAAGAAATTTTATTGTATGGAGGTTTTGCCTCTATTCACGGCATTTTGTACTGATAACTTCTAGTATTTTTTTAAAAGATACTGTTTATTGACCATGATTCTGAAGTAGTATTAATATATATGCTTTTTTAATTTTTTTATGTTTATTTTTGAGAGAGAGAGAGAGAGAGAGACAGAGCACAAGTGGAGGAGGGGCAGAGAGAGAGGAATACAGAATCCACAGCAGGCTCCAGGTTCTGAACCGTCAGCACATAGCCAGATGTGGGGCTCGAACTCATGAACTATGACATCATGACCTGAGCCGAAGTTGGACACTCAACTGACTGAGCCATCCAGGTGCCCCAATGTTTTTTTTTTAATGTCTCAATTGTGAAAGTTTTTACTTTACTAACCAGTTATGACTATTGATTCAATTTTTTACTTGTAACGTCAGAATCAAAATACCTCATTGATTAAGTTTGACTTTTGCTTTTCTAAATCTTCATAAAATAGCCCTATATCTGAAAATTATTTTCTGTTCTTTGGAAATATATTTTCCTGTGATTGAGCAACCTTTGACATCTGACGTTCAGGTGGAAACCAGGCTGGAGTGATAAGAAATCTGAAGGGAGGCCTGGCTCTGAGAATAGCCATTTCTGGGACCAGTATAAGACACCTTCTAAGTGGTGATGAGTGATCTCTAGGTTTTCAGTAAAGCCTGGACAGGAGCCACAGCTGGTTCTCAGTTGTGCTGAGGAGAATTTAGAAGGAGCAAGCAAGCAGAAACCAGAATTCTTTCAGGTCACAGTGGACATGTCAGTAGGTACCATCTGAGAAGGGGGGCTGTCCACAGCAGCCACAGTGACCAGATGCGGAAGACCAAGTGAAAGAAAGGGAAACCCCTGTTGGACCATACATGGGAGGAAATGCTCTGAAAGGAAGCTTAGGGCCAGCTCAAGGAAGACTCACAATGGGGTGCGAAGTTGGTAGGGAGGTAGATGTCACAATTAAGTTGGGTGTAAGAGTGAAGTGCAGTCTTATATTGAGGCCCACTGAAGGGAAAGGAAGAGCATGGCTTTTGCCAAAGCAGAAGCACATTGAAAGAAGGGGTAGGAGAAGGGGGGGAGGCACCAGTTGGCTCTGAGCTGGGTGGCTGTGTAGCCCTAGCTGCACAGTCGGATCTTGCTCCTTCCTGTGAGCACATTAGTAGGAAGAAGGCAGTGGAAGATGGTTTGTGAAAAGAATATGATACACTCTTGAGGGGAAATATAGGTGCTTTCACTGGTAAGTAATCTAAAACACTGTTTGTATTTAAAAACACACAAA
Source organism: Cryptoprocta ferox (assembly GCA_028646485.1). NCBI lineage: Eukaryota > Metazoa > Chordata > Mammalia > Carnivora > Eupleridae > Cryptoprocta > Cryptoprocta ferox. Next base: position 4,988 of record JAQQST010002210.1, read on the forward strand.
AATGGATGATGATATACACTGCAAAATCAGCATGCATTTAAAATCTAAAATGAGATAATTCAGGGATGCCTGGGTGCCTCAGTGTGTCAAGCATCTGACTCTTGATTTCAGCTCAGGTCATGATCTCATGGTTGTGAGATCTCATGGTTGTGAGATCCCCTGTCCAGTTCCACGCTCAGCACAGAGTCTGCTTGAGATTCTTTCTCTCCTCTTCTCTCTGCCCCTCCCGCCCACAAAAGAAATAAATAAACACTTTAAAAAAAGAGTCTCTCTCTCTTTAAAATGAGAGAATTCAGGGGCACCTGGGTGGCTCAGCCGGTTAAACATCCGACTTTGGCTCAGGTCATGATCTTGTGGTTCGTGGGTTTGAGACCCACATTGGGTTCTGTGCTGACAGCTCAGAGCCTGGAGCCTGTTTCAGATTCTGTGTCTCCCTCTATCTCTCTGCCTCAACCCCACTCGCACTCTGTCTCTCTGTTTTAAAAAATGAATAAATGTTAAAAAAATAAAAATTATTAAAATAAAATGAGAAAATCCAAAGATATATTGGATGTAACTGAGATAAGAGTTTATTGTACCATTATTTGAGATATTTGGAAGGAAATGTTTAAGAATCACTAATAAGGTTAATGGAACTCTCAAGACTTTTGAACATGAAGAAGTAAGATGAAAGAGAAGTTTCAGAAATATCAGTATGATTCTCTGCAGTGTGGACCTTAAGGTAAGTGTTATGAGGAAAAACAAAAACTTACTAGGAATGAATTACAATGTTCTATGTCCAGATAATCAATAGCTTGGTAGCCATGGGAATAGGGAGGTAAGGAAGTAGCAAATTCAATAGATATTTACAAAGGAAAAGTCATTATGATGATTTGGTGAACGAAAAGACAAAAGAGATGAAAACAAATGTAAAAATGAAGATTCCAGGTCTTCAAACTTGGAAGACAAACTTGGTGATGGCACCATTGACACTTACAAGGGAAACAGAGAGAATCATGTGATTCATTACTTTTTGCTGCAGTTTTCCTTATGAATGTCAAGTACTGGAGTGGGTAGAAACTCCTTTCTCCATTCAGATCCCCCCGTGGCATCATCTTCTAGGCCAAGTCAATCTAGTTTCCTCTTAAATGTGTGCTGAATCCTGAAGTAAAAATACTCTGAATTCCAGTTGCAGCTAAGGGCTTACTTGAGCACAGGAGAGGTTAAGTCTCTTGACTTAGGGTTTCTTTGTGGCGTTTGAGAAAAATCGGAAATGAACATCTCCTTGAGCTCAAGGGGAGTTTCTCAGGGAAACATCCAGAGTCAGATTCCTGTACTGAACACCCTTTGCATGGCTTCCCATGACCTACTGATATCTGAAGAATTTTCAAATATTAAGGGAATGACTTCTTGTTTATAATCAAAGAGAATGCAGGACTTGAGGGGTTTATTACTAAGGCCTGAGGGATAAGCCTTTAAATACTTCCTTTTGGATAGAGGTTGCTCTCTCTCAAACCTCTCAGCACTGTTGATTCTTCTGAGCCACATGCTTCCTCAGTAAGATCCTGGGACAGAGAAAGAAGGAAGATCTCTCTCCATATCTACTCTTCTAAAAGATTGAGGCCAGATAACAGGTTCTGTATTTATATGATTTGTAGAAATAACACTTCTTTCTTTCTTTCTTTCTTTCTTTCTTTCTTTCTTTCTTTCTTTCTTTCTTTCAAGAGAGCACTTACTGGGGTGCCTGGGTGGTGCAGTCAGTTAAGCCTCTGGCTCTTGGCAGAAGCTCCTACGTGGCTTAATAGTTGAATATCCGGCTCTTGGTCATGATCTTGTGGTTTCATGAGTTCAAGACCCACGTGGGTCTCCATGCTGACAGTGATGACCCTGCTTGGGATTCTTGGTCTCTCTCTCTCTCTACCCCTCCCCTACTTGCGCTGTCTCTTTCTCAAAATAAATAAATAAACTTAAAAAAAAAAAGCCTCTGACTATTGGTTTCAGCTCAGGTCATGCTTTCATAGTTTGTGAGTTCAAGCCCTGTATCAGGCTCTGCGCTTACAATGAAAGCCTGCTTGGGATCCTCTCTCTCCCCTTCTCTTCCCCCTCTCAAAATAAAATAAATAAATCTTTTTAAAAAGGGCACTTATTGATCATCTAGTCTATGCATGGCATTCTTCTTTATGTTGTGAAAAATTAAAAAAAAAAAAAACACCACAGCAACCATAGCACATTGTCTCTTTCTTCAAGGAGACAATAGAAAAGAGGGAAAAAAAGATGAATGATATTACATCCCAAGTCATGGAGCAACATTACCATGTGAATTCTACCAAAAGACAGTCAGGAGTATGGAAAAAATAAGAGCATGCAGGTGCAAAGGCACAGCTTTTTTACCGTAGGGGTAGAGATACCAGGTATGACGGGGTTCAAGTGGAGTCCACGGAACTCATGTTGAAAAGAGATAAGAAATGAGAATTACGATGGGCTAGGTGGATGGAGGCTACATTGCAGATTGCTTTGCATACAGAGTGACTACTTTCTTTTCTCTGATGAGCATGTATAGTTCTGAGAAACTGGTTTCTTCTGTTAACTGACAAAGTTATGAGGATCTGATGTTTTCTACTGTTCTGACCAAAGAAATTATTCTTTGACTATATGATGAAAGCAGAATTTATGATTAATCTGGGGAAGTGGACAGGAAAGCAGAAGTAGGACACCAATGCAAAACAGCAAGTGATGATAATTTTTATACATATAAATTGATCAACCTTCACAAAAGTCCTTGATAATATAAACAAGAAATATATCACTATACGACTTTATAGATGAATACATTGAGGGTCATAGAGGTTAAGTGACTTATTACAAGTTACTCATAAAGTAAAAGAGCAACCTTTACCAAGACCCAAGTTGTGTGTCTTTGCCATAACAAGTCCATCCTGTTCCAAAAAGCCACCAATACTCGAAAATATTTTGTGAAATGTAAAACTTGTCTTAATATAGTGTGGCTCTTATTTTGAATTACAGGGGCAGGGTAAGTGGACAGGATTATAGAAGATGCCTTTGTAGAAACTTTAAAAAGGAGAGGAAATATCTGCTGAGTAGCAGGTCTTAAACAATCCTGTACATTTCAACATCTTAAGATGAAGAGACATTCCTTGAAGACTAGTGAAAATACAGCCAAACTTACTTATTTTAAGGGAACTTTTATTCCCTTCTAGTAAGTAAGAGATTTATAAAGCCATTTGATTTATTTTAGACCAATAAGGGTTGACTGAACAAGCATTATAAACACTTTTATGTTCACATGACCTGGCTGTTTCCTTTCTTGTTTCTAGAAGTGAGATGTCCCGCCATTGTTGCAAGTTGGCAACTGATACCTTTGCCAGGTTCTATGCCTCTTTTCTGGCTTCATGTATGGTGCAAAGGATCCCTGGGACTCTATTAATGGAAAAAAACTTTTAATCTAGAGAGATTTTAGTTTAAGTCCCTGAGCTCTCTGAAGTTTTAGGAAGACCATTCAGAGTTGCTCTGAATTGCTTCTTCCAAGGCTTCTTTTTTTAGGTTTATTTATTTATTTTGACAGAGGGAGAGAAAAAGAGGGAGGGAGGCTGAGGGGCAGAGAGAGAAAGAGAGAGAGAGAATCCCAAGTGGGCTCCACACTGGAAGTGCAGAGCCTGATGTGGGACTTGAACTCATGAACCATGTGATAATGATCTGAGCCTAAGTCAAGAGTCAAATGCTTAACTGACTGAGCCACCCAGGTGCTCCCAAAGCTTCTTGATTGTAAAATTAAACAAAAATTCCTTTTACTCTTCTTCTTCCCAAACTACACTGTGCCAACCACTAGGAATTTACAGATGTAATCCCAGGGCCCATGTGCCTTGGTGACAGGGATGCATTTTGATGCTGAGGCAGAAGAGAATTCTACTCATTGGCAGCAACGTGCGACCAAATAATAGAGACATAGTTACTTAGCTCCTGGGAGGTGGGTCCCCACAATGCTGTATCTAAAATGTGTATGGTTTATTGCAATCTGAATAGAAACTCTTCATTTCTACAAAAGTCAGGTTTGTTTCCTAACCTGACTCTGGCAGCAAAGTCACTTTGTTAACAGCTCACCACTATGCTTTATTATAATGTGAAAGACTGAATTCTGAGTGTGTTAAGATGGTATTAATCATATCAATGTGATGTCACTAAGTTTAACGCTGTTATTAAAATTTTTTTTGTTTTGTCTTTTAAGCCAATCTATGTAATAAATTGCTTCTAGGTAATTTTTGCATTTCCTAAAATGCATTGAGAGTATCTGGAAGATTGGGTGTGATTTTTGGCCAGCAGAATTCAACAGCAATGAACAGTTACTACTGTAGAGTTCCATAATCATAGCTTAAGGGATTGTGGTTGGTTTTGTTTTTTCATTCTTCAGTATGGAACAGAAATGATAGATATTTTGTTGCATGGAGTAACACTGGTGTACAGAAGAACTTAAATATTTGGTTTTGATTCAGAAGGCTAACAGATTGTTAAACAAAAGGAAAAAGATGAAGCTTCATTTAATCCATCATAGGTAGAATTTTTATTTATAGCACTAATGTAAATTTTGAGACTTTCTTTCAGGGGTGGGAGTTATAGCAAAAATGATGGGGTAGGTGTGAAGGGGGAGATGAAAGTTTTAATTTAAAAACAAAAAGTGTGAGTAAAGGAAATTATCTACCTGAAATATATTTTACTTGATCTGGGTATCTGGGGACCACATTATTAAATTATTTGTTAAGCTTCAGTTGAATTGCTCATATGATAAGCCACGTGTGGATTGCATTTTGCCTCAGTTGCCAGTCGCACTAATAAAGTAGAACACTGTACCCTATGTTGGAGGTACGTTACCTTCTCCTTATTTGTATTTTTACCATACATGTTGATATTTGAAATGTTATGTACTGGAAAGGCCACGTATATTTCTAAAATGGATTAGATTTTATGCAGCCTTTTTTTAATTAATAGCAATTAAAAATTTTTTAACCTCTCCCCCAAAAAACTAACAACACAAAAAAGAAAGAAACACCTACACTGATAGGCTGGATTGTGAAATCTGTTTTTAATTCTGCCAAATTTTAGAGTTAACACCATTTTTTGAAATCCCTAATGTAGTTTTATTGCAAAGGGAATATTACTTAACACCCATTTCTTTATACTACTTTTGTTGAGGTTAGTTATATGTGTTAACTTGGCTAGACTATATAACCAGCTATTTAATCAAACACTAATCTAGGTGTTGCTGTGAAGAGATTTTGTAGATATGGGTAACATCTACAATCAGTCAACCTTTAGTAAAAATTAACCTTGATAATGTGGGTGGGCCTCATCCGATCAGTTGAAAGCCTTAAGTACAAAAACTGAGGTTTCTCAGAGGGGGAATTCTGCCTCATGGCCACAGGATCAAATTTCCCCCCTCAGGGCTTTCCCCCTGAGATCAGGAACACGACAGGGATGTCCACTCTCACCACTGTTGTTTAACATAGTGCTGGAGGTCCTAGCATCAGCAATCAGACAACAAAAGGAAATAAAAGGCATCAGAATTGGGAAAGAAGAAG
>JAQQST010002211.1:0-10557 GCA_028646485.1 Cryptoprocta ferox
AAAAAAAAAAAAACTCGGGGACACTCCCAAGTCCTGGCCATTTGGGGCCAGTCATTACAGAGGTTATGACTTGGCTTCCTTGGCTGGTTGCTTGAGATAGTGGTCTGAATTCCTACAAGTCTGACTTCTGAAGAATGGGCTGGAAACTGTAGAAAATGGATTCGTTTCCTGGGCTGGTTGCTGCAGACCTCAGGTCAGAGTCCTATTTTTATATACAGTCAGGCCACTGTCCATTTGTATCTTCCATTCTCAGTCCCCCACTTTGGTCATTATCTCACTTGTGAGAGGTTGGCCCATTCAGAGAAAACTTGAGATCCCACACTTTGCTGCTGGACACTGTCAGCCATCTTCAGAGTCACCTGCCTTGGAAGATCTTCTTGACCATTTTGTTCTCATCATGGCAGTCACCTGATGAGAGAACATTTTATATAAAAGCACTTAAGACTCCAGATAGAATGCAGTGGACCATCATCATGACCACAGTGAAACAAACAGACAAAGAAACAAGAACAATTAACAGTCCATGTTAGGTGCTTCAATGCCAGAAACTCCAATTGTCCAACCCAAGCCAAGAGAATAAATCCCGTAAGCCAAACAGCTTCTTCCTTAAGGCCCTTCCTAGCCTGTTCAGCCTACCCTACTTTATTGGTCCAAGTACAAAAAGTGTTAGCCATGGCACAGATGCCACCATGACCAGCCAGCAAGAAATCTAGGGCAATGTGACTGTCCATTACTATGCATGCCAATGAGTTGAGAATGATCTGTATTCGAACTAGGGCGTAGATTGTATTATATGTAACTTTTGTCAAAAGTAGGGATAAGTTTCTTTTTTTGTTTTAATATTCATTGATATTTGAGAAAGAGATAGAGCACAGAAGAATGAAACTTGGCCCCAACATCTTGGGGGGAAGCTGCTCACTATTCCTCACCATTTGCCTATTGTTTTGTTTAATGCCTAGTCCCTTAATGGTGAAGTATGACGGAGCGAGGACTCTGGGATCACTATGACCTGGGGCCTGGCGTGTGCCCCACATAGTGTGGAGCAGGAGCAGGATTGAAATTATTACTGATGCCAAACTCAGCACAGAAATTTGGGGTCTTCCTCAGGAATTAGAGGTGTGAGAGAAGGTACTAGGGATTTGGGGTTAAAGGGCCTCATCTCAGTGCCTTTCTCCACATCTCCATAGGCTGTGCCAAGTCCTCCATAATTCATCACTTCCTCCAGCCTTCTTTTCTCAGAGGCCAATTAGATACTATTAGGGCTCCTTCTCTTTAATCAGGATTGGTCCCATGCCCTGAGGATATTGAAAGAGCCTCCTCAGAGGTGAGGTCTATCATGAACCAAAATCATTATTCACAGAATCATGATGATTCTGAAAACATATTTCCCTTCCAGAATCCTGTGAGCATTTTCCTTGGCAGTAATAGGATTCTTTACAGCTCAAACAAGGTATATTTGGCTTATAATATACTATACATATTTAAATTGTCCGATTTGATACACTTTGACACACAAACATACCCATGAAGCTAGGTGATGGAATTTTCTTCTAATCGGAAAAGTTCACACAAGCAACTGTGCTATTTAGCGAGACATAAATCTAGGGGAACATAAATGACTCACACAGAGATCATACACAAGCACACTTCCGCTCAGAATCATAGTGTTGTCAGTTCACACATAGACGCACCTGGTCTCCACACACACAAACTCACTACCCGAATGCCATGGAAGCTAAATCGTAACCTCTGTGATGACTAGTCCCCAAATGGCCAGGACTTGATTTGTGAACACGTGACCATGGTTCAGGCTCTGGACAATCTGCATTTTCACTACACCTCTAATCCTCATGCTAATAGGAACCCAGAGTCAAAAGGACTAAGGACAGCAAGTGACTGATTCCAGAATATGTATCACTCTCGCTTGCTTGCTGAGGCCACCTGAATGTATAGAAAAGAAAACACTATCAGGGTCAGCTCATGATGTACATGGTTTGCACCGCTCTTTAGTTCTCTAGGTGACTTTAGGAAACATGATGGAACACAGTGGTAGAGTCAAAGGCTCCAAGGCAAGTGAACAGGACAGCTGTAGGAAGTTGTTTTCCCTGGGGGATGGGTCTCTCAAGTCCATCCCGTTGCCGTAGGATGGCAACTCTAAAATTCTTCCCCCAAGCAGGAAAAATTGCTGCTGAGGAAAAGGATCCTATCACACTGTTTATAACCAGGTTTGGCGTTGCCTGTGGTAAATGTCCCTTTGAATGAGGTAGCAGTTGGCAAGAGACATGTCACCACTCTCCCCACCAGGGAAATTAACTATATCATCTAAAATGTACACTGCCAGATTCGCAACTGAATTTGATTGGAAAGGCGCTAAGAAATCAACATGTCTTCCTAAGGCAAAGAGAGGCAAGCTCACCTCAGCAACGGTCTTGTCCTCCTCATATGTGTGCTTCCTCACTGGCGCTGCCCAAACCCTCCCTCCTCAGGGGCAGCTAGACAGACCCAGAATAGTCATCAGTACGTTGGTGGTGGTGCTCAAGGACAACTCAGGGAGTGGTGCCTGTTATGAACAGGGCCAGAGCACATGGAGGCTTGTGGTTGCCAAGCATGGCTTGAATGCCAGCTGGGCCACCCTCAGCAATATGTGTATAAAGTGTGCAGGGTGAAGAGGTTTTTTCTGAGAAGGTTGACATTGGCCATTGCACTGTCAGTGGCACATATCTCCTGAGGAAATACACATTTCTCTCTCTCTCTCTGTCTATATATCTCTCTCTCCATATGTGTGTATCTTTCTCTGTGTCTGTGTGTCTGTCTCTCTGTCTCTGTCTTTCTCAAATACACACACACACACACACACACACACACACACAATTGCAGTACACAGTCATAGAAGACACCCACACAACCACACCACACACAGCAAATACTTTGTCTTCATCATACTGTAGAAACATGGACATAGATTTTTACCTGGGAAAGCTGTCTTTCCCCACATGCTCAAGCCTCAGTCCTACCAGGAACCTGGAATGAGAGTAGCTCTCCAGACTAAGACAGCAAGAATGCCCCACCTGCCTGACCATCTAGGGTTTTTCCTCAGCAAGAGACTGATCCAGAATACATATCACTTTCGTTTGTGTCTGAGGACACCTGCAGTTACAGGAAAGAAAACACCATGAGGGACGTGTGTGGACTATGTCATTGGTTCTCCTGGTGACTAATGAAAACCAAACAAGAAACAGTAGTAAAGTCAAAGGCTCCAGAAGGAAGCACAAAATACACCAGTGGAAAAGGTATGAGCTTTTCCTAAGGGATATATCTCACAAGTTCATTGAAGCAACAATTACAAAATGCTTAATTCAATAGCATTCAGGTGCCTCGGTGGCTCAGATGGTCGAAATTCTGACTCTTGATTTCAGCTCAGGTCATGATCCCAGGGTCAAGGGATCGAGCTCCGTGTCGGGCTCTGTGCTGAGCATGGATCCTGCTTAAGATTCTCTCTCTCTCTCTCTCTCTCTCTCTCTCTCTCTCTCTCTCTCTCTCTGCCCCATCTCCTGCTTGCACACACACACACACTCTCTGTCTCTCTCTCTGTCTCTCTCTCTCCAATAATAATTAAACACATACACACATACATATATACATACATAAAACAAAATTTTAGGTCAAGAAGGAAAAATTGCTTCTGAGTAACAGGTCCCCTGCCATACAGTTTACAACCTCCCCTTCCCCCACCCTGAGAAAATGGTACCTAAAACTAAAAAATACACCATCACTTTGTCATGTCTGAACTCACTAGAAAAAGAGGAAAACCAAGAAATCAACATTTCTATCTCAGGCAAAAATGGGGAAGCTCAAAATAGAAATAGAAGAAAATGATTCTTTTCCTGTCCTCTTCCTTTGCTACTTCACTATCCCTAGGAGGACACAGAGTTACTCCCAGTCCATTGCTGGGGCTACTCTGGAATTACCAAACAATCACTGTTGATATGGATATGGGGCAAGACTGCATGGTAGTGACTGGGTCACAAGCATGGACTGAGCTGCTGCTGGGCCATCCTCCTTGGAGGAAAGCAAACAAGAGGAAGAGAAAATGAAGGAGAAACAGAGGCTTTGACTTTCTAGCTTAAGGCAATCTAGTCAATGTGAAAGAGTCAGTCTACAAATGGGCAGACGGAGGGCACACTGTGATGCAGTGATAGAGTTCCAACTCTCTCCCTGCCCGTTGTGATGTCTCTTCATTTGTCCTGCCAGGAAGAAGCTCCTCCAACAGGCCACCCAAATGGGAGATGATTAGGACACAGAGTGACTTCCTCCCCTTGGCGGTGTATCTCATGAATGACTCAGAAAGCTCTGCTTGACTGGGACAAGAGAACAATGTCGATGGATGTGGTTCCTTAAAAAGTATGCAGTTGGCTTTGGTGAGCTACCCTTCTTCGTGGAAGGAGATGCCAAGAAGAGAAGCAGAAAAGAAAGGAGTAACAGAGCCGTGGCTTTGTCATTAAAGGCAACCTCAAGCAGTGTGAAATAGTCGATCCACAAATGGAACCAAACTGCACGTTACGATTCGAATGACAGGGTCCCATCACTCACACTGCTTGCTGTGAAGCCCCGCTGTCACTATCTTCTTGACATGGTCCATCCGTGTGGATCTGTGGATCTGCAAACACTGCCATCTGTTTTGTAAGGTTTTGCATTTGATTTAACCTTTTTATTGATGAGCTCAGTTCAATGCTAGGCAGCTATTCTATTCTATTCTGTTGAGTCTATAACTCTATTGTATTTTTCCATCGATCCATTGTTATCAGGATAATCCACTATGGGAGATATTTAAATACTGGAATTATACCTTTGAAAGACACCCATAGTTATGAAGAAGAGTGAGAGGTACAGGCTTCCAATTATCAAATGAACAAGTCACGGGGATGAAAGGTCCAGTATAAGAAATAGAGTAAATGGTATCATCATGGCACTGTACGGTGACACACGGTAGCTACCCTTGAGGTGAACATGGCGTGAACACATAGAACTGAATCACTATACCGTAACCTGAAATTACTCCTCCATAGAATAGATGTCTCAGAGGAAACCAATCTACTGATGACCCACTCTGCCGGGTGCCCAGAGCAGGACTTGGTCATCAGTCTTCATCACAGACCTACCAGGTAATTCTGCTCTGCACTCAGGACTGAGGGACAGAGGCAGGTAAAATGCCAAAAGTCAGATAATTCTTGCCTTTAATGGGGAACCAATGGTGATATCAATGACCTCTGAGTCTTTAGTGAGGAAGGGGGCCGTAGGGATAGGTCCTTACCTTGGAATTTCAGGATCCATGGGTTCATCGAGAGAGTAGCTTTCAGGTAGGGCTCCAGATCCTTGATCTTGGAAACCAACCGCTCCTGCTACCAACTGAGCCTGATTCCATTCTCCCAATGGACCACAGACCATAGAGGACCCCCACGGGGGTCTTTATGCAGTAAATGCTGCATTGGAGATAACAGATGTGTTCATGTTTCAAGTACATGGTTATGTGGTATTTCCTGACACCAATCACAATCATTTCTTCCAATTATCTAACTAGGTGTCAATTCTGACAGTCACCACCCAGAGTTAGGATCAGACTCCACAGAGTCCGAAAGACTATCCCTACTGCCAATGCCAGTCACAAATGGGGTGTTCAACCTACCACCACTTCTCCCTGTCCGAACACAAATTCAAGTATTCCCACAACCCCCTTTTTAGGGTTGATAATTTCACCAGAATGACTCACAGAACTCAGGAAAGCACTGTAGTTACCAGTGTATTATAAAGGGTACAACTCAGGAAAAGCCAAATGGAAGAGATGCATAGGGCAAGGTAGGTGTGGGCGTTGGTGGAGAGCTTCCGAGCCCTCTCTGGGGGAATCACCTTTCCAGAATATTAATGTGTTCACCAGCCTGTTGTTCAAGAGTTTTTGTAACCCAGTCTTCACTCCCTCCCCTCACAGATGGCCACAGGATCGGGCTGAAAGTTCCAATCCCTAAATCGCACTTGGTTCTTCTGGTGACCAGCCCTGTTCTGATGCCATCTCTGGGCACTGCCTCAGGTCACCTCATTAGCATAAACTCGGGAGGGGTTTGTTGGAGATTTTATGTATAATGAAAAGTTTCGTATCACTCAGGAAATTCCAAGAACTTTAGGAATCCTGTGCCAGGAACCAGGGACAAAGAATGATTATTATAGATATATATTTTTTTATTATACCACAGCGTTTCTCCAGAAAGTCTAGGCAGACAGGACATTTGCTTGCTTCTTCAAACTATTTCATGGTGGCTTCCTGGAGGGAAATCCCCTAAATAGGTGACCGGCATGATCCTCTGCGATTTAAATGTTACTGTTTGCTAAAAGCCTTTCATCCTTAAAGTGGGAAATACCTAATGTCCCTAACTCAATGTCATTTCAAGTGCTAACCTAAGGGCACATGGTCCAAATGTAGAGCGATCTGAAATGCCAGTTGGAATCAAAGTCTAGAATCATCACTGGGCTTTTAGCTGAGATCCAAGGAGGATCCAGACTCAGCAGAATCCCAGCTCTGGCTGCAGGTCCCACCTGGCCTGGACATGAACCTGGAGCAAGGCTGAGTTTCAGGATTCCAACAGGGCAGAATTCTCCACCTCCTAGGTCATTGTTCTCCGATAAAACTTATGCAAAGCACCTAGGTAGTTTTGGGTTTTCCAGTAAACATACTGGAAAAAGGAAAATCAAAAACAGTTATATTAATGTTAATAATGTATTTGTAATCCAATATATTTAAAATGTTAAGATTTCCCCATGTGACATGTGAAATGTGACCACATTTCAAGAGCTCGAGAGCCACTCAGAGCTGGTTGCCACCATATAGGACAGTGTAGGTAGAGATCATTCACAGCACACCAACGTATTGGATAGTGGTGGTCAGGATCTCTCAGACTTTACTGTACTTTGACTTATGAACATAATGAAATAATCCACTTCGTCAGACTGAATACTGAGAATCACATCTATGCCTGGAATTCCCAAACCCAGAGTCAGCGTGTGACAATATTACATCCATGTTACCAGGCATGGATTGGATGGTCGTCACTCAGTCAAAGTTTAATCATCTAAATTCTCCATCTTGCTATCTCCTTAGCCATCTTCTTCAGAATGTGAGAAACCAAATCATTTAATGAATGTTTATGAATCATTTAAATGAACTAAAATAATTCAGGGCTCCCCTCTTCTCCCCTCGAATCCTGGCCTCAGGCTTACATTGGAGTTTCTCTATCTCACTCATTGTATTCACACCTTGTCAATGCCTCTTTAGTCCAATATTATTGTTACTTAGTTAAGGTACATAATAGATTATTGTACCTGGAGAGAGTATCTTCCCAGTTCTCAGGTACACATTATATTGGCTTCTGGTGGTGCCCAACCAGGGAGAATTTAGGCCCCCAGGGGACATTCGGCAAATTCTGGATACATTTAAGATTGTCAACAGTGGGGAAAGTGCCACTGGCATTTGGCAGGTGGAGGCCAGGGATGCTGCTAAACATTTTTCAAAGTACCCTGCAGCTCCTCACAAGACTTATCTTGCCCCAAATGTCAACAGAGCCCAGGTTAAGAAACCCTGTCTTAAGCCATGTCTATTAAATCTCTAAGAAAAATGAGGATTCTTCCTGATTGCTTTTAACCCAATATTAAAGGGTCCATATCTATCTATAAGGAATTAGGCACAGACCCCACTGATGTAAATATTCTCATATTTAGATTTTGTAAAAAGTAATGAGGGGGTGACTGAATGGCTCAGTCGGTGGAGTGTGCGACTCTTGATCTCAGGGTCTTGAAATTGAGCCCCAAATTGGGTGCAGAGATTACTTAAAAGTAAAATTTTTTAAAATATTTATTTATTTTTGAGAGAGAGACAGAGTGTGAGTGGGGGACAGGCAGAGAGAAAGGGAGAACACAGAATCTGAACCAGGCTCCAGGCTCTGAGCTGTCAGCGCAGAGCTGATGCGGGTCTCGAACTCATAAAACAAGAGATCATGACCTGAGCCAAAGTCGGATGCTTAACTGATTGAGCCACCCAGGGACCCTGTTAAAAATAAAATCTTTAAACAAATGTAACAAAAAGTGTTTCGAGAAGTGTGCTCTAAAAGCTCACTCTGTGGACACCATCATTTCTCCCCAGATATTTCTCTCCGTGATTGCAAATTTGTATTTTCAAGGATTTGTGAAGCAAACTGGAAGGTGTCCAAAATCACCTGAAATTGGACAATAACATTTCTGTTTTGAAAAATTTGCTACAGAGTGTAATAGAAATGAGACAACTAATGTTCCAATAAATCATATCCTGCATCTTTTATCCAAACTAAAATTCATATTCACATAAAAATTATTACTCGTCAGCCATTTTACACAATTTCCACCCCTTGTTAACCCTAGTAAAGTGTATGAGTTTTGAATCAGTTGGAGGCTGACAAAAGTGTGAACCCAGAGTATTTATAGTCCGTTTAGAAAGATGTCCCTCAAGGTCAAATACAACCACCATTTCTCAATATTGGAATGAGTTTCATATTTGCTTTCTTTGTTTGGCTCAAGTTGGGAAGTATGTGAAAATGTACAAGAAACATGTGTATTGTAGACTTTACTTCTGAGGTAGGAAATTACAAATAATTTTTAGATAATCTTAATTAATATTTCCCCTTTTCGATGCCACAATTCAGGTAAATTTCCTTTGCTTTATTCTTTGTGTAGTGTACAATCAAGTTTTCTCCCTTCGATTATGTTCTATTGCTTTATATCACTCCCAGATAACCAGGAAAGTATAGGGAGAAGGAAAGTCAGGAGACAATGTATAGGAAATCTGATGGATTTCAAAGTATTAAATAAAATCATATATCAATCCAATAGTAACTATCTGTTACCTACTTTTTGCCAGATATTCCTTGTATTTGATATTCAAAATCAAGACCACAATCCCAGCTCTCTTCTAAATTTGTCTCATTAAAGAAAATTTAAGACCACACCCATCGAAGTAAAAATAGTAACAGACTCTATTAGAAGCTTTAATAAGTTGTCCTGGGAGAGAAAAGTAAAGGCATAATTTGTCTTGGGACAAAAGGAACATTCCCTATAGGTAGGAACAATTGAGGGGACATTGGGTTTAGCAGAGCTTTCCCATGTTATTAAGGATGGATCAAAGTTTCCCAGAAAATAGGAAGGCAGAACATGTACCTATGAATTAAAACGGCTACAATTTTTAATAGTCTTGTGAAGAAGCAGGTGGTGAGGATACCCCTGGTTACCAAGGGACAGAAATGTTTACTGAACTGAACAATTGCAGGATCAGCTGAGTGCTTGCCTTCTGATGGGCATTTCAGAAAGTAAGAGTGGATGCCTTAAGCCCGCAATGAAGACAGGGAACAGGAAGTGCTTCCATCGTCTTTGACACAGCTCCACCTAGCAGACATCTCTGTTTACTACCACTCCATTCACCAAACCTGTTCATGTGTCTGCCAAAGTCACTCAAGAACTACACTCTATCCTGTTTTCTACACTTGAAGAATACAGACCCAAATTAAGTGAGACACAGACAAAAACTCCTCAAATTTCATTGAGGGTTCACTAATAAGGATATTTAAAATATGTATAATTTATGAATTTATGAATTGTATGACCTTCCCATATTTTGAATCTCAAATCTGTTTAAAATATGCTTCGTGGTTTCTGACACACCGATAATTTTATATTTTACTGTGCAGTAAAACGTGATGGATGTAAGAGATTTCCACTTTCTAGCCACTGAGTGGCAATGAAATCAAAGTAAAGAATTTATCTCCTAGGATTAGAACTAAGCACAGCCAAATCCCATCCCTCCTCAGCTTGGTATCCCATGAGTCCTCAAAAATAAGTTCTGTGCCCATCACTCTGGACCCACATGCTTCAAATGGTTGAGCTAAAGTGAGTGAGAATTTATCTCATATATTAGTGAAGGTATTAATTTTTAATTTAAAAAATGAGTCAAATTGAAATGGGAATCTTATTTTATTTTTTAAAATGTTTATTTATTTTTGGGAAAGACAGAGACAAGGTTCAAGTTGGGGAGGGCAGAGAGAGAGGGAAACACAGACTGAACAGGCCCCAGGCTCCGAGCGTCCCCACAGAGCCCGATGTGGGGCTCGAACTCACAAACCGTGAGATCATGACCTGAGCCGAAGTGAGACACTTAACTGACTGAGCCACCCAGTTGCCCCAAAATGGGAATTTTATGACATATTGTGTGGTTTACAGTTGAAGCATGTTTTTTTTAACAAAGATATATATGGAGTATTGTATAGAGAGAGTAATATTAATGAAATTAAATATGCATGTATACTCCATATCTACAAGACAAGGAAAAAATTGTATTTATTAACCACAAATAGTTCTTCATATTTATCAATACTCAGATACAGAATTT
Organism: Cryptoprocta ferox; assembly: GCA_028646485.1. NCBI lineage: Eukaryota > Metazoa > Chordata > Mammalia > Carnivora > Eupleridae > Cryptoprocta > Cryptoprocta ferox. The sequence goes on from JAQQST010002211.1 coordinate 10,457, forward strand.
CTGAAATTTCTGTTCCTTTTTTTTTTTTTTCCTTACTTTTGGTTTTATTTTCTTTTTTGTCATGAATACTTTTTTTTTTTTTAACTTTATAGTTTATTGTC
>JAQQST010002212.1:0-10555 GCA_028646485.1 Cryptoprocta ferox
AGTCATGTGCTTCATGAGCTCTCGCAGGGCTGCAATTAAGGTGTTAGCTCAGGGTAGGCAGTCGGAGGGGGACCGAGTCAGGAAGAGGATGGGCTGCAACGAGCAGAAGTCAGGGGCCGCAAACACTAAGACAGAAGCAGGTCTGTTGTTGTCACTTTAAAAGAAAGCAGAAGTAATGAGGGCTAAAAAATTTTTTTTAAAGTAAGCCCAGTACTGACAATGGCCCTCAAATATATAGAGAACTAGGGAGCAAGATACTGATTAGCTGATCTTTGCTACTAAATCGATGCTAACAAATATTGAATAGAAAATGGGCTTAAATATTAAAACAAGATGCATTTTCCAGGAAGTAATCTCCCAACACATGCCTTTTATGAAGAAGAAGGAGGAGAGAGGTGAAGGAGAAAGAGGAAGAAGATGGAGGAAGAGGAGAAGGAGAAACATTCAATGGTCCTTTATTGCCTACGGGGTAAAATCCTAACTTCTCATGGGTAGACCACCCCCACACTGACCCCACCCTAGATGTATGGAATTCTCAAAATTCCCCAAACAGATCAAACTGCCTCGAATTAGAGTTCTGTTCTTGGTTCATTGTGCTCTGCTGTGGCCTGGAAACTTTATTTATTCTTCAAGCCTCCTTTTAGGTCTGTCTGCTTGAGCTTTGCTAAAAATGCCTTTTGCAAGCCTCTCAAAATACCTTGAGTTACCAGAGCACTTACCGTATTGAAGGGGCAGTGTTTATTAGTTTATGTCCCTCGTTTGACATCCCTTCATTTATAATTGTCCATTCAGTTAATATTTGTTGAGTACCTACTATGTTCTAGATTTTGAAAAAACAAAGTCCTAACATTTAAGGAGCTAATATTCTTGTGAGGGAGACACCAGTTAAATTTATAATGCACATAGATTGTCAGCATTTTGGGGTCAAGAGTAGGGACTTACTCATCTTTGTGTCCCTGGTGATAAACACATGCATGATGTGTACACGTCCCTCAGTAATGCTTGTGAATGAATCAATGAATGAGAAAAAGCAGCAGAATGTTATAGTACTGGCTTCATGAGTATACTGAGAAATGCTTTTTGGATATTATTTATTTCCAGTTCATCTGAAAGTCTCTCTGTTCCTCGAAATGCCCTTCTATCTTGACCACTAGAACTCTTACTTACATTCCCAAGAAGGCTTTTGACTAGATTCTCCTTATTTCCCCTTCTCTTGCATCTCATTCTGTCATCTTTGTCTTTCCCTCACAACATTCACTGCCAGGCAGATTTCTCATTCTTCTCTAGATAAAGCGAACTGCTAGCCTTTCTGGGAAAAAGAGAAGTGTCTCCTGAGGCTCTTTCCTTTCCTATTTCATGAGACTGAATATTCTCATGATCACATGTGGTAGTGTACCTGCAACCAAGGAATGGCAGAGAAGAGTCAACCTACCCTCATACAACAGAATCTCATTAATTTCTCATTCTCCAAAAGACTTGAAGAGGGCAAATGTGCTACACACAGACATGCATGTGTCATTCCAGATGGGGAAACCCATGGGTACACATGCACAACCACACAGAGCCATGCCCAGTCACCCAAAGTGGCACCCCTAGCCCCTGAGACCTCTGTCTGAGCCCCTTTCTGCATTCCTACAGACTTCTCTGCAGCTGCTGGAGCCACCTAGATTTCCTCCACTCCAGACCTGCCTGGAGCCCTGTCTTTGGTTTTCTCTCCCTATTCTCTTGGGTCAATAGCCCCTCTTCTTTTCAACCCCCATACTGTGATAAAACCCATATTTACTGATACTCAACTCAGATGTCACTCACAATTTATTAAAAGTTAACTGTGCCCACCACTATCTTGACACAGTGCTTTATCTATGGGGCCCTTTTTTACCCTAATCATTGTGCTGTGAAGATCCTGCACTGATAGATAACAGGGTAAATGTTACACCCTGGTCCTCTTAGGAAGGCCCACAACATGAACTGATGTCATTCAAGTCAATTCAAGACATAGTTAAATAAATAGTGACTCTAGACGCTTCCAAACAGGACTAGACAAAGATGGATGACCTGTAGCTAAACCTCATGAAAAGACAATGCCCCCTCAGGCATCTTGAATTAGTCAGCATGAGCTAGATTATGCTGTGTTAACAAACACTCCTTGACTCTAAGTAGTTACAATAGCAAAGGTTTCTTTCTTACTAATTCTACTTGTCCACCACTGATTGACCACGCTCTGCTCCATACCTCCACTTTAGGGGCCAAAACAACAGAGCAGCCTCTGGCTGGAACACAGCAAATCTTATGGCAGAGGTAAAAGAGATCAGAAAAAAAGTTGGCTCTTAAAGTTTCCATTATGTTCACCCACCTTTCATCAGCCAAAACAAAGTCACACAACCAACAACTGATGGGTATCCTGGGTGAGGGCCAGCAAATAATTTGGTCAGTAATACAATCTATCACATGCTGGAAATTTAAACTGTCTTCTGAATAACTCCTCTCTGCCTCCACCAAACTATGTCTTCATTCAGATTTAGGTGAATGGTATTTGACATATACTCAGTCACATTTCCCCAGGATGCTACCAGAATTGTTTCTTCAGTTCATAACATGAATCATATCACATCTCTGCCTAAAACCCTTCAGTGCCTATCCATTGCTCATGGGATAAAGTTACAGCTCCTCAGGGTGGTCTATGAAGATCTTCATAATTCGGCTCCTGCCAACAATTTTATCTCCAGCTATGCTTTCCTCTTAACACCCTGTGCTGCATCCAATTCTAAATAACCTAAGGCTGCCTTTTAAAAATTCCCATTTTCATGGCATCATGTCCATTTTTATGGTCCTCCTCCCCCAAACCTGGTATACTCTTTCTGTCATCACCCTGGAGACGTCTTATCTACCCTACAGTAATCAACGCAAATTTTCTCTTCACTATAAAGTTTGGGCTCCCATCCTGAGTTCCCCAAAACCACTACCTGGGTAGAACTGGAAACTGTTTGCTATGTGTGTCTACTACATCTTATAGAATTGGAACTTTTAAACTTTTTTGATTGTACCCCTCTAAGAAATATATTAGATATTACAACTCAGAACACACATACATATATATACATATAATACACATATATATATTTATGTGTGAACTCTTGTTCACATATAAAAGTAAAACAAGAGTATTAGGAAATAATATCTCCCTTTACAACTTGTGATAAATTTTGTTATTTTCTATTCTTTCTATTTCATTTAACAAAATGCATCTAGGTTCCATTTGAATTGGTTCCACAACTCACTAACAAGTCACAACCCACACTTTGAAAAATACTGCTATATAACATAGATAGATATTCAGAACACAGTGCTTAGGAAAAAAGTTAGAAATAGATTGCGAGGTGTGATTCAGTACCATTTATTTGAATTAAACATACATGTACACAGAGTAACAATATACATTTTGAAAGAACACACACAAAGAAAAAATATATACTTTACAATGGTTGTCTGGGGGCGCCTGGGTGGCTCAGTTGGTTAAGCGTCTGACTTTGGCTCAGGTCATGATCTCACGGTTCGTGCGTTTGAGCCCTGCATCGGGCTGTGTGCTTACAGCTCAGAACCTGGAGCCTACTTTGGATTCTGTGTCTCCCTCTCTCTCTGCCCCTCTCCTGCTTGTTCTCTGTTACTCTCTTTCTCTCAAAAATAAATAAACGTTTAAAAAAATGGTTGTCTGTGAGGCAGGGAGGAAAATGGGACTGTGGTGTGGAGATACAGAAGATAAATAAGTGAATAAATGGATCAATCAATAACTGGTGAGGGCTTGCAAGGACAATAATAATAATAATAGGTATTCACTTTGCATCTAAGGTCCAAAAGAAACTAAAACAAGGATTCACTGTTATAGAAATTTCTATAATAATAGCCAAGATCTTTGTCTTTAGTGTTCTGCAATTTCATTACAATGTGTAGAGTGTATACTTACTCTAATTTATCATGTTTAAGGTGCATTATGCATCATAAATCTGTAGATTCGTGCCTTTCTTCAGTTTTGGAAAATCCTGTCATTATTTCTTCAAATATTGCCTTTCTTTCATTCTCTATACTCTTTTCCTTTGAAACTCTGATTAAATATATATTAAATGTTTTCTTTTCTCTTCCACATCATTGAACCTCTTATATTTTTCATCTCCTTATCTGTCCATGGTATTTAATGAATACTTTTTTCAACTCTAGTTTACAGTTTAGTAATTCTGTGTTTAGATGTGTATAATTTGCTGTATAACTAAAATTCCATTCCATTCTTCTTTCATGATCGTTTCTTATAGCATACTCAACTTTGTGATCCCATCCTTTATTTCTGTAAACATTTCATACATAGCTCTTCCACATGCAGTAACTGACAATTTTGTATTTGGAAATCCTCGGGGTATAAATTTATTTTTTGTTATTTCAGCTAAAAGTGAATGATAAACGGGAGTGCCTTTGAATGATCCTACATTTTCTGAGCTGTCTAGCAATGATGTAGCAAGGACCAATGACTCATATTCTCATAGCCAGAAGGGCTATAGCTTCCCATGCAGCCATACTTCATTCCTTACCCAATCCAAAGATGTTTCCGTGGAACTCAACCTCTATAAAACTTCTGGGTCCCACGATTTGCAGGTGCCAGATAGCTGACATTTCCATGCACTGCCTTGAACAGATGGCCCCTAAACTAGACTGTTTGGCAATTGAATCCAAAATTCAGACAAAGTTTTGTTTTTCTTTTTTTTCTTTTTTCTTTTTTTTTTTTTTAGTACTGATTCCTCCCCTACAAAAGAAGAGAGAATAGCAAGTGGCATTGCTCAGCCCCATAGTGAGTCCAGCTTTGCTTTTGCCCAAGGGCATCTCTCTCTGAAATGTCAAGAGCCTGAAGGACTTCATTTGCTTACTGCTCTTCTGTCGATAGTTTCTGCCCACATGGATGACAGCAAAAGGGTATGCCAAACCCTTATTCCATATGACCCGGACTCTCATTTGTGGTGGTTTTTGACTGTGAGCTCATTTTTGCTTGCTTTTAATCTGGGAATCCTGAGAGCCCAAATCAGGGCTATTTCCCTCTAGAAAGGATCTATATACTTCGGCTTAGAGGTAGCATCTTCTACTAACTTGTGACTATGTTAGCTCCCTTCAAAGACCTGCAAGTGTCATCGGTTTAATTTCTCCATTTAGCTACTGGGCCAGTGTTAATATCCTGATGGCATGTCATTGGGAATTGCCTTAAGGGCAACTCCATCTTCCCCGTGCAATTGCTTATAGCTGTCCACTACCACCAACAAGTTCAGCTCACTTTTGGGAGGGGGTAGTAGGGAGGGTTGGTGTGAATAATTCATGGAGATTTCTTGTGAGTCAAGTAAAGAATTTTAAAATGTGTTATATCTAGGATCTAGTTGTTTTGTAATAGAAGGGTTCTTTCAGGGTATCAAATCAGCTATATTTCAGGAAGCAGAAGATTTTTACACATGTCTGTCTCCCCGTACTGGACTATGAGCTTTCTGAGAAACAAAATATATACCGCACCTAGCACAGTGCCTGGATAGACCCTCAGAAAATTTTTGTTAAAAGAATATATGATGTAACAGCACTTTTCTTTCTCCAAATGTACCAAACATAAACAAATGTTCTACCAATCCTCCACCCAAACATATAGCATATAGTCCTTAGTCAGAATGTTATCTTTTAAACTTATTTCTGAGTTTCTACTTTTCTGGGGGAAAGAGAAGGAAGAATCATTGAGGTTTATGTTAGGTCCAAACCACCATTCCTAGCCTGTAACACAACTTCTCACCTCCCTTTCCACCCCAGGAACAAGAGATGATGATTATTCCTGTGAAGTTAAGAGGTGGCAGAGAACTTTATAATAAAGTTCAGTCTGCTCGGGTGCTTGGGAATCTTTGGGGATACAACTGGTGTATGCATTTTAAATACTTATATTACTCATATTTATCGCTATTGGTATCCAGAGGCCCCCGCAGTTTCCCAGTTCAGACATTCTGATTTGTCCTGCATTTCCTGATCACTAGCAAAGTAAGGATTTCCTGTAACTAAGTCACAGGGATTGGCAGAATTCCAAGGTGGTATTATTGTCAGACATTAATAGTGTTTAATAATCAATTAGGCTTATTCATTAGTACTAACTCTCTACCCCCAGCACCACCTGCAATCAGTTACATGATGGCAGACAGATGCTTTCCAGATGTTCACAAGGCCACTTTCATGGGTTTTCTTCACTCTAGTCAAGCAATCTGTGACGATGCCTGAGGTGGAGAGAAGGGCTGAGACTTGGGGCAGAAAGATGGTTAGAGCAATGAATGAGCACACATTTTTAAAAGAGAAGTCATGTAAGCCAGGTCTGTTGTTAATTAACGTTGGGTTTGTTGAGAACATGGCGTACAGGCTGTGGCAGACAGAAGGTGCACCCAATCTGTGATAGCTCTGGCCAGGGAAGGACTGGTGGTAGGAAGCCGCTGTTCTCTCCCAGGGCCCTTCCCACTTCCTGGTGAGCATATTGCAGCCCCACGTTGTGGAATGGTGGTGAGTGTCATGGTGGCTCCAAACACTTCCCAGTTGTCTGTTAAGTGGGGATTGTGAGCATCGGAGTGAGGCACCGTTGCATCACTAGTTTGGAGACCTAGGAACAGCTTTTCTAGAACGTGAAACCTGAAGACTCATCACACAGCAACCTGGATAAATTATACCTTGGGGATCGAAACTGCTTCATAGCTGTGAAAGGATCTGGTCTGGTGAGGCCAAGTCTTCAGCCCAGATTTGTGTCCTGCCCATGCCTTTGCATTGGTGGAGCTGAGCGTCAACAGGGGAAGACAGGGCAGAGTGACACGCTCTCCAAGCCACACTCTGTAGTCAGAGCCTGGAGGCTGACTTTCTGGAAGCTCCCCTTTCTGCTTCCTGAAGCAGATGGAGAAAGGGAGTGAATAAACAGCTCAGGCAGCCACTGAGCCCAGGTGTTAGACACTGGTAGTAATTATAATAATCAAGTAAAATTGTCACTAATTATTGAAGGTTTGCCAGGTCTGTGTTTAACCCTCACAACAACCCAGTTAGTATTATGGCATCATTGTTCCCATTTTACATATGCAAAACAAGTCCACATGGACATCATTTGTTTAAGTCCACATATATTGCTAAAAGTTGTAGGTCAGAATTCAAACCTATATTGTCTAAGTCCTACTTGTGCCTTTATTACCCTGTTCTACAAAAACTCACTATTCCTGACTTTAGGATTGTTTATTAGTGATTGTGATAAGTTGGCAGAAGTTTTAATGCAATCGTATTTTTGGTAGGGATGTTTAGAATGAAAATATTGTGTAGTCAAAGGACAAAGAACACTTTTAAGCTGAGAGCTTGTGAATCTATGTAGTGTCAAAAGAAAATTCAAGGAGCTTTACTCGTTATGAATATTTTATTGAGCAAGGAACAAATGGTTTGTGAACTTCAAACTTGAAACTGGTATGAAGCTCAGTGGCATGATATTACAGGATGGCTTATAAAGTGAAACGAGAAAGTTTTTTAACCTTTATAATGATTGGTTATCACAGTAGGGGTTTCCATATGGCAGGGGGTTGGTTAAAAATGATTATCTTATATCATTTTAGGAAGATGACTTAAGTTTCATTTATGATTATCACAGGCATTTTACAAGAATAACCTAAGTTAAGTTTTGCTTATGTTCATGAAGTAAGCTAGATTGTTTTGCTTATGTTGCATAACTGGTTGGAAGATTTTCAAGACTAGTTTCCATTTTATTTTATTTTAAGAGAAGGTAGATTTAAGTAAAAAATTAGGGGAAATATATTTGTAGATGCCACAAATATACATTTTTTTTTTAGGTTTTAGACTAGAGAAACAACACAACACACACACACGCACACAATCTTTGTAACTAAATAACTGATTTGGCTTCCTGTATTGTTTGCCTTGGCTGCCTGGGAGCAAGATGGCTTTGAAGACAGAGGGTTCAAACATAAGGTGAAGAGTCTCAGGAGAAGCACAAATAGTTGTGTGGTTTGGAGCCAAAGCCTCTGCCTCCAGGGCTGTCCTTCAAGCTCCTCAACCTCAGGGAACTTACCCATCAGTTTTCTGGGTGAGGCCTACTGTATGCCTAGGCTGTTTTGCCACTGGAAAATCCCTTATATCTGTACAAAGACTTTTCAGAGTCACTGGGAAGTGACCATGAGGACTGTGAACTCAGATGCATGGAATTGCTTGATTGAAGCCCTTACTTGCTGCACATGGAAGGGCCTGAATGCTAAACACTGAATACTGAACTCCCGGCATACTTCCAGCCTTCTGGCCTGAGGCACCCCCAATGACTGAGATGTTCACTGGGAATGTCTGGCTTGCTCATTTCTACATCATTACACATAATGTGGCTAACACATACTAGGTACTGATAAATGTTGCTAGAATGAATTAATAAATGGATAACTCATTCCATGAACAAGAATACAGAGACCAAGTCATGGGAAAACATTTCACACCATAATTAATAACGTTATTCATTATCTATTGAACTCATTTTAATATAGATCTGTGTAAATCATTGTGAGAGGTATAAAAATAAAACATACGGTTCCTATCTCTAAGAAATGGAAACTGTAGTTAGGAAGGCATATGATGAATAAATGTTCTTCTCTTTACCTGGATTCTTTTTCCTTAATCTCATGCCTGTTCACATGATGCTTCCTCCCTTATGCTACTCGCTCCTCTGCATTCTTAGAGTATGTTTGTTTCTGTATATGCATTATCTATTATATTAGGTTATGAACTTATACAGAATTTCATTGGCATCTGAATAATTGCTTTATCTTCTTATCTTAGAGCCTAATGTAAACCTAGAACATAGCAGAATCTCAGTGTTTTTAAATTAATAAACTATTAAGGGAGACTTCCTGAGATGGCGGAGAAGTGGGGAGCTCTGTAATCTGCACTCGCCCACAGCGATTGAACTGAGAAGGACTGAAGGGAGAATACGCTGAGTTGCAAGTGGGGGAAAAGAAGAAACAGACACCAGAAAGAAGACAACCTCAAAGATGCCCGAGTGAGTGACTGTGAACTGGAAATTGGGGGACGGGCAGGCCCCGGATGTGCAGGGGGAAGGAGCCCGAGCCCAACACAGGAGAACGCGCTGCGTCCCGGAGAGACAAGGGGAAGAGAAAGAGAGACTGAAAACGCTCATAGAACCATCTCTAAGGGAGGAAAAGCTTGCCCATCTCCGTCTCCCCATATATAACTGCTGGGCACGGGGAGAGAAATCCATCCCATCTGGCTGGCGAATTCTTCCTTGGGCACAGCAGCGGCAGCAGCGTCCGGTCCACGTGGCATCAGGAAGGGCAGCCCCCACCGCCTGCTCGACCCCGGCAGCAGCGGCGCCCGTTTCAGGCGGCACCAGTACCGGAAAGGCGGCCCCTGCTGGGAGGCCGGCCGTCAGCGGGACCGCATCTCATCGCTGGTAGTAGTGTTGAACTGCATGGACTAGGATTTGGAAGTAAGGCAGAGCTTGGAGAATACAGTTTGGCTCACCCGAGGCACAGGGAGATCGGACTCAGAAGAGCGGCTTACAATGCTTGATTCCAGCAGAGCTTGAAGCGCTGCCATCCTTCTCCCCGCAACCACCAAGGCGGGGCATCAGAGAGTAGCCCCTGAGACCCACCTACCTACGCCAAACCATGCCCATCCACATAGGAAAGTTTCCTTTTTTTCTTTTTTTCCCTTTTTTCTTTGCTTCTCCCCCTTTTCTCCTGCCATCCAAATATATTTCCCTTATCTTATTCTTATCTCTCCTCTTGGCTGGTTATACACTTTTAGACTGTCCACAGTCTAGCTGTCTCTGTCCTCCCCTTGTTTTTGTTTTTGTTTTAGTTTTTCTTTTTCTTTTTCTTCTTTTTCTTCTTCTCTTCTCTCTTTCCTTTCCTTTCCTTTCCTTTCCTTTTCTTTACTTCCCTTCCCCTTTTGGTTTGCTTGTTTGTTTGATTTGTCTGAGCGTTTGCATGCTTTTGTTTCCTGTATGTTAGACTGTATTCCTTTTCAGGGCTACTTCAAGAAACAAGCCAAAGTGCACATGGTGGAGAGTCCCAAATATCACTGACCAGGGAAGTAAAATAATCAAAGGCACAACAAGAGAAACTGAGAAACACCATTAAAAGAACACTTTCTGAAATGACAGGCCCTGAACAGTCAATGACCTCCTTCAATAGAGCAATACTAACAGGTCCGTAGGGCATAACGAGCTTTTAAAACTGACAAGAGACAGAAAGCTAGCCAAAATTACGAAGCGAAAGAACTCTCCTCTAAAGAGACTCCAGGAAGAAGTCACAGCCACAGAACAGCTCAAAACAGATTTAAGCAACATAACCGAACAAGAATTTAGAACAATTGTCATAAAATTAATTGCTGGACTTGAAAAAAAATCAAAGAAGCTATTGATACACAGACTAGGGACCTTCAAAATAGCTGTGTCGAGTTAAAAAAAAGCTATAAATGAGGTGCATAATAAAATGGAGGTGGACACTGACAGATT
>JAQQST010002213.1:0-10554 GCA_028646485.1 Cryptoprocta ferox
CACGGGCTCTCTGTAGGTCAGTGGACTCATCCCGCCTCGTGCCAAGCACAGGTGCTGAGCAGGTGCTCAGGCAGTGTTTGCTCAGTGCACTTAGAAGCACAGCAGTGGACGCCTGTAAAAGCGCAGACGCCTGGACGATGGCTCCCTGTGGCACCAACAGGAGGGAATCTTCACTGAGAAAGCAGTAACTTTGAGGCCTTGGCTAACTTCCAGGCCCCCCTGAGCCAGCAGTGGGAGACAGAACCAGCTCCTCCCAATAAAGGTATGGTGTTAGGAGAGCTCATCTTTCATATCCTTCAACATAAAGTGTGTCTAAAATCACCTACCTTTGATACAAGGCCAGGCCTGTCTCGGAGGGTGGCTCAGCCACCTTTGGGCACAGCCTGCAGCTGTGATTAGTGCCTTAGAGACCAAGTCATCCTCCGGATTGTCTGACTCCGGCTCCAAGCCACCAGTATTGCCCTGGACAATGCTCTGCTGAAGGTCAGGTGAAGGCCTTATGAACAATTTGTAGAGTATGGAACAAAACTCCCAAGCAAAACAGCAGGAACGCAGGTAACAAACTGAGAATTACCTGCAATTTCACCTAAATCTTATCTCCTTTGGGTGAGCAGTCAAAGGCATAGCATCAGTTAGCACCTTGAGAAAACCTGGTTTTATCCACTTTCAGTAAAAATCCAGAATAAATCTTCACTAAAACAAATGATATTTTAAAAGTCTTAACAAAGTATTTATTGGGGGCAGGGCACCTGCGTGGCTCAGTGGCTTGAGCACCTGACTTCAGCTCAGGCTCAAGTCTCTCATTTATTTATTTTTGAGAGAGAGAGAAAGAGAAAGCATGAGCAGGGGAGAAGCAGAAAGAGAACAGGAAACCCTGCTGCTGAGATTTTGAGACTTTTTTTTTTTTTAGTAAGTTGTCCTCTCTAAATTGCTGATATAGCTCTATGGAGATACAGAAGTACCCTTAACAAACAACAGTTTCTCTCTGATGTTTTTGCCACATAGAATCTCTTTAAAATTAAATTCATTGTCTTTGCCAAATGTCCTACGACTTATATAATGCCTTTTGTCTAATTAATCAGTTGGCTCATATCAAGTGAATGCTTCTTTGCTGCAGGTCAGCTACCTAGAGATAGAATTTGTATTTAATTAATCATGGAGGATTCACCAAGAAGCAAATAAATTTTTTCTCAGCTTTATTGAGATATAATGGATATATAACATTGTATAAGTTTAAAGTGTACAATGTAATGACTTGATACGCTCATATATTACAAAATGATGACCACCATAGCATTAGCTAACACTTCCATCACATCACATAATTACCATTTCTTTTTTGTGGTGAGAACACTTAGGATCTACTCTCTTAAAAACTTTCGAGTATGTAATACATTGTTGTTAACTATATTCACAGCACTGTGCATTACATACCCAGAACTTACTTATCTTCTAAATGGGAGCTTGTACCCTTCGGCCAACATCTCCCCATTCGTCCCACACCCCAGCCCCCAGGACACACTTTCTCCTCTCAGTTTCTAGTAGTTCAGCTTTTTAGATCCCACATATAAGTGGTATAACATAGTATTTGTCTTTCTCTGTCTCACTTATGTCACTTTACATAATGTCATTGAGTTCCACCCATGTTATCACAAATGGCAGGATATCTTTCTTTATCATAGATTAATCATATACCATTATATATATGTATGTATATGTATATATATGGATATATATCACATCTTTTTTATCCATTTATTTGTTGATGAACACATAGGTTGTTTCCATATCTTGGCTATTGTGAATAATGCTGTAATGAGCATAGGAGTACAGGTATTTCCTCAAGATCCTGATTTCCTTATCTTGGGATATATACCCAGAAGCAGGGTTTCTGGGTTATATGGAGTTCTAGCAAATTGATTTTTTTTTTTTTAGTTTATTTTGAGAGAAAGAGAGTGCATGAGCATGCATGTGTACAGGGGGCAGGCTGTGTTGTGGGGGTAGAGCAAAGAGAGAAAAGAGAGAGGATCCCAGGCAGGCTCCATGGTGTGAGCACAGAGCCTGCCGTGGGGCTCGATCTCACAAATGTGAGATCACGGCCTGAACCAAAATCAAGAGTCGGCCACTTAACAGACTGAGCCACCCAGGTGTCTCTAGAAAAAAGATTTTTTAATGAATTTTTCCATGGCTACGATGATTGAATATAACTCATGTTTGAATAAATACTTTAAAATAGTGTTAGCCGTGCTTTATAGTATATATTGTCAGTCCTCACCAACCCATTTGTGTGTTGAAGCAGAAACAGGTTTTCTGAAGAAAATATGGTATCTACTCATGCATATTCCTTAGCCTGCCTGGCCTTGGCTCCTTCGTTGTCTCAAGAGGGCCCTCCCCCTGCCTCATCTGGCTGGTTGTCAAACTCCTATTAACTTGCAACCAAGCACAGATCCCCACACATCTCACCAGAGAATTGACCCCCAGAACTTTCTGCTGCCCAATTCTCACATAAGTCCAGTCTTAAAACATAAGGAATATGATGACCATGCCATCCACCATTCCTGCATGTGTTCTAAATCTTACTCTTTTTTTTAAGACAGATGGCTAGCAAACTGCACATAGGAACTCTCTGCTTTTGTCCTTCATAGAACTGCTTTTGTTGGACTCTCCCCAATTTTGATTGTGAGGTTCATAGGCTTGTCTCCTAGACAAAACAATCAACTTTCTTTAAGAAAAGGGCTAGGTCCTCTTTGGATACCCAATCTTCCTGCTAGAGCCTAGCACAGCAGCACATTGCACAAGCCAAGTGCTCCATATAGTATCTCAACTCAATTCATTTTGCATTTCAGTTCCCTGTGGTGTGATATAAAGAGCACTTGACCATGAAGTGAGAGACCCACATTCTAGAACTCACCTTCCAGGATCCAACAGCACAGGCTTGGGTGAGGACTAGTCTGTCCTCTCCTGAAATGAACATTATCCTAAATGATCTTTAATGTCTTTTTTAGTTTAATATTTTTGAGTACCTTCAACATCAATTAACCACCAATCAATACTTTAATAAATTAAATATCTGTTGTAATTAGTATTATAATTTCTTTACAAATAACAATGTTAGTATTTTTTGAAAAAGCAATTTATCTTCTTAATAAATCCAGCTAGTTTCAATTGTATTTGTTTTCTAGAGTACAGGGCTAAATTTTAGCTTTGAAATATCAGTGATTCAAAATTAATGACCTCCAAGTTCATGAAAAGTTACTATTTGAAAATGTTTGAGACATTTAGTGACCTTGAAATTGACTTGAATTCATTTCATCTTTATTTCTACATTAATTCTTCCTCTTGACAATTTTATATTGGTAATGGAAGTCAAAAATTGGCCAAAAATGTGTTTTTTGCCTTATTTATGTTTAAGAAACAACAAGTACCATATTTTTTAATCAATAATAAGAAAGGTTGGGAGACACCTGGTGGCTAAGTTGGTTAAAAGTCTAACTTCAGCTCAGGTCATGATGTGGTTTGGGAGTTCGAGCCCCACATTGGGCTCTGTGCTAACAGCTCAGAGCCTGGAGCCTGCTTCAGATTCTGTGTCTCCCTCTCTTCTGCCCCATCCCTGATTGCACTCTGTCTCTCTCTCAAAAATAAATAAACATTAAAAAAAAATTTTTTAATAAAAAAAGAGTAGTTACAAGTCCCACAAGAGAAGGTTGGGGTGAAAATCAGAAAAAGAAAAATTATTAAGGGGCACCTGGGTGGCTCAGTCCCTTAAGCGTCCAACTTCGGCACAAGTCATGATCTCACAGTTGGTGAGTTCGAGCCCCGCGCCGGTCTCTGTGCTGACAGCTTCGAGCCTGGAGCCTACTTTGGATTCTACGTCTCCCTCTCTCTCTGCCCTTCCCCGACTTATGCGCTCGCTCTCTCTCTCTCTCTCTCTCTCTCTCTCAACAATAAATAAACAATAAATGAAAATTTTAAAAAATTAAAAAATAATGATAGTTTCCATCTGAATAAACCACAAGGGTAAATTGATGACGTTTGCATTTCACACAGTTGATGTTATGAACAATTTTAAAGAAAAACAGCATATTAATAAGATTGTCTGTTCCTAAATGCAAAGGTCACACATCCTTTGCCAGCCTTTCATACCTGGAATGTGTCTCTAGAATGCTATGAGATCTGTGAATATAGTTGAAAGATTGAAAAGTTCTCACTTTACCCCCATAGATGATTTATTTTAGCATCAAAGGCACAGAGCAGCCCTCCCCTCCCCAACTTTCATTATCTTGTTTTTATGTGTTGATTTCTGTAGAATGCTGTAGATACACGTGCCAGGCACAGAGAATCTGTCGAGGAAACATTGATTTGAGTCATTCTCTGGTGGAAAAGAAATTCATTTCATGGTGATACCACTTTGTTCAGCACCCCGGCTTCGCAGACACCTACAATACATGAGAGCCTTCTTTTCAAACCTGGCCCTTCTGTGGGCCTTCAATTCCTCTTTCACCTGAGAGCGCATTATGTATATGAACAGAGTTGCCATAGCGCCTCTTGCATGATCTCTCTTTTAAGCTAAACACCCCATTTCTTTTTACCTCTTCCTCATTTGCCCTAGCTTCTGTACATTTCTCTTCCTTCTCACAGTTTTGGCGTTACTTCTGGATTGCCCATTTCCTCCATTAAAATAAGGCACCTTGAATTAAACTATTTTCAGGGCTCTTGGGTGGCTCAGTCGGTTAAGTGTCCGACTGTGGCTCAGGTCATGATTTCAGTTATTGGGTTCTAGCCCTGCGCTCTGTGCTGACAGCTCAGAGCCTGGAGCCTGCTTCACATTCTGTGTCTCCCTCTCTCTCTGCCCCTCCCTTGCTCATGCTCTGTCTCTCTCTCTCAAAAATAAATAAATATTAAAAAAATTTTTAAATTAAAAAAATAAACTATTTTCTCAAGCTCTAGTTCAGTAAGGTCAGGGCAAAGTGAAAATATTTACTTCCCTAGCCCTGGACCCTGGCTTTTTTGGGGTTTTGCCTCTGTGACATGGTAGTTTACACTGGAGACACAGTCAATGGAAACCTCTGGTGATTTTTTTTTCACAAACTTTTGCTAAACTGAATCTCACCCCTCTGGTAGTTGTATAGCCAATTTCTTAAACCTACATTGAAGGATTTGTATTTATCTGTATTTTATTTCATCTTTTTGACTTTAGTCTCAAGTTTTAAACTTTGTGGTACGTTTTTCTTTTTTATGATATTCATTGTATACAAATCCTTTCTAGCTATTATAATTGGGAAAATTTGATGTGAACGTTTTTTGATTATTTAGGTCACTGATAAAAGTGCTGAAGCGATCAATACCACATAGATCAGTAACCCCCTTAGCAAGTTCATCTCGATCTTAATCAAGATGAATGAATTTTCAAGTAATTCATCAAGCTATGAATTTTCCCAAGTAATTATCATCCAGCTCACATTTCTTAGTCTCATCTACAAGATTGTAGATCTTTGTCAAATACTATGCCGAAAGCTTCCCCTGATGGAGGCTAATGAACTCTATCGGAATGAGTCTGCAATGCCCTGTTCTTACTCCTTCTACTGACTGCCATTTCTTGTCCTCAGTGACAACAAAATCATGGGTGTCAGGATCCCTCCCAGTATTTTGTCTGTGATTGATGTTATGTTCACAAGTCTGTTATTTCTAGATCCATTTTAATGTTTTAAAATTAGAAAAAATATTAGCCATTAACCATAATTGTTTAAGGATTATGCTATACTGTAAGAACATATTACCTAATATTTGGGTACCACTTTTCAAACATTTTATCACACTTAAATCTCACTAATATAATTAGAAAGTCCATGTTTATAAGGATTGAGGATACATGGAGTAAAACATCCCAAAGATGGTAGGATAGATAATAGAGACTGAAAGGGGATTTTGAGAGCAGAACCAAGAAGACTGATGGGTATAAAACATCGAAGTAGAACTCAGCAGAATATTCTGGCCAAAGTAGAGGGTATGTGTTAGGGATATTTATAAAACAAGGTAATAAGTTGGACAAAAATTATACAGAAAATGGGGAGTAGGGGCACCTGGGTGGCTCAGTAGGTTAAGCATCCAACTTGGGCTCAGGTCATTATCTCACAGTTCATGAATTTGAGTCCCTTATCGGGCTCTGTGCTGACAGCTCAGAGCCTAGAGGCTGTTTCGGATTCTTTGTCTCCCTCTCTGTCTGCCCTTCATCCACTCACGGTCTATCTCTCAAAAATGAATAAACATTAAAAATTTTTTAAATAATAAAAATAATAAATAAAATTTTAAAAATTACAAAAGAAAATGGGTAGTAAATCAACACTGGAGCCCAAATTTGGTATTGGTAGATAATAATGGCAAAGAAAGGTAGGTTTTGAGGAGATGAATTATGTAGAGTATCAGGGGCTGTTAAATACATTCCGGATGTAGAGGATGAGTGCTGGAATTTGGGAAGATGGCAATAATAGGTAAAATCTGCTGTAGAGACTCCACTTCATTGGGTGTAGTTTGAGTATGAGAGGTAGAAGGAAAAGAGAATTCAAAAATTAAGATCTCTAGGATAGAGCACCCAAAGGACTGAAAAGACACAAGGCCACTCAGAGCTGTGGGAAGGCCAGGGAGAAGCAAAATTTTAGAAATAAGGGAAATGAGATTAGCTTTCAACATTGACCGGTTTATTCAACTACACAAGTGGTAGAAAAAATATAATTGCAGGCTTTAGAAAGAAAGAAAACAAAATAAAAACTGACAGCTGACCTGCCACCTGAACACATAATTATTATCAGTTTGGCATATTTCCTGCAGGAACTTTGTAGACGGCTCAGTTCACATGTCATTTTATTACATTTTATTATATATTTATTGCACATATTTTCCATGAGGCTAGATGGAACTAAACTGTTTTAATAGTTTTTTAGTATTTGTCAAATTAGTTTATCCTAAGTTACTTAATTCCTTTGCTATTGGTCATTTAGATTCCTTTCAACTTGGGAAAGGGGGACAAATGAACTTATGCTTATGGCTCTTCAAAAATAATGTCTGGAATTATTTCTTGTGGTGGATTCTTAGAAGTAGAACTCCTAGGTCAACATATAAAAGTATATTTCACGATTCTTAAGACATGTTATTAATTTGCTTCCAAAAGAGGGTACCAATGTCCACATCCACTAGCAATGTTCAACATTTAAGTCTTGAATGTTAATGAGAGATCTATATGGTAATGGCATATGGACCATTGAGAGTGAGAGAAATTGGGGCTGGAAATACAGATTTAGGGCTTTTTCAAATGTTGATAATAAACATAATCTAACTGGCAACTTCTCCAGGGGAGTGATAAAAATGGAGCATTTTAGAAGCTTAACCTTAAAGGAATTTTCTTTAACTTCTCATTTTACAGATGAGGTGCTCAGAATAAAATGGCTTGTCATAGGTCCTACATATAACAGGTAATGAGGGTAAAGGGACATCACAAAAGGGAACAATGGAAGTGTGTTGCCATAGAAGTTAAAGACTAAAACTTTGTCGAACAGAAGGTGACAGCAACACCGTGTCCAAAGCAGGAAAACAAAAGTTGAGAAAGGAAGGTAAACTCTTAGATTTGGAAAGAGGGCAGCCTCTGGCTTACTCCTTACTAGTTCCCCTCCAATTCTCCTTTAGCACAGAGAACTGGCTGTTATCCAACTCCACAGACAGACTCGTAAACATTTACAAGCACACAAACATTGTAAGTTGCTAGTTCTGCCCCCGGTAATAGTCACCAGCAGTAAAAGAGAAAAGAAAATCAACATTTCTTTAGGACTCTTGCCACCTATAAATTATTACTAGCCTCAGGTTTGTGAATTATAAAAAAAAAAAAAAACTAGGCTAGTTAATAGTACATCCAATCAGATATTTTCCTTTCGTGCGTTTTGGTGTATGACTTCACCCAGCAAAAGAGCAAAAAGAAAATTAAACCAATAAAATCTTAGTTTGCAGTATAGACCTGAAGGATCCAGGGTCAATTTCTCTTCTTTATGTATGATCCTTTGGATATTTTCAGACACTTATGCCTTCTAGGAATGGACAAGTCCAAATAAACTGCATTTTGCCTTAAGGATTCCAGGAACAGAAAGAGGATCAGGGTTCCTGGGAATGTAGAAAATGAAAGCTAACCTGTCTGAGATGAGTGTGGGTCTGGAGAAATAGGAAGCAGCAATAACCTACCTCTTGGTTTTCTTTCATGCCTTTGTCACCCTCACACACCCCCAATTTCATGGGCTCCTGACAGTGCTTAACGTCTGCGTGGCTCATGGCTCATGTCACACTTTTCATTAACTTTTACAATCCTTGCATTTTCTCTTTAAAGCGATATTTCTCTCTTGCTTAAATTGTCACTGTGTTGTGTTGATCACACTCTGCTGGGTGCTGAGAAAACCTCAGATTAGAGGAAAGAAAATTTTGCTGGGTGGGTGGGTAGAGAGAATGCCAGATTAAATTATTCATTCCAACTGTATGTGCAAGATAAACAAGTGAGCAAATACTGAAAAGTGTTTCTCATAAAATGCCCATATTGATGACAGGGGAGTGGGTGGACCTATTTTGCAGAGAGCATAAAAGAAGTACCTCTGCTCTGTTTTTAAAATTAATTTCAATTTAATATTAATTTAATTTTAATTATTTAATGTTTGATGAATTTGAACTGTATGTTTCTTAGAAAAATAATTAGCATAACCCAAATTCCCGTTGGCCCTCAGCTTCCTAGAGCTGCAGTAACTTAGAAAGATAACCTGGCTGTTAGGGAGATAACTTGGGATTCTATGTGCTAACATCAGAGTCTAGAAAGAAAGGATTTCCAGAAGGCAGTTTGGACACATTACAGTGATATTGGACACTGGACAAGTTTCCAGAGGTGGCACAAATGGGTTTCCCTTCATCAATTGCTTTCCTCCTTGGAATACCACACCCTGTCAATCTGTAGAATGGGTATGCATTATTACACACTCTCCATTACGTAAATGCCCCTTTCTCTTCCAAGCTATTACTACCTGAGTCACAAGGAAAGTTTTCCACCTGTATCAGTCGTGCCAAAACGAAAAAAAACTTTCACACGTTCTTTACCTCCTTTAGAACTTTTACGTATCACTTTTTCTTCCTCAGGATAGAAAGCATGCCAGGCAGGGTGATTATAACCCCCAAGAAGGGAATGTTTTCCTTTGTTCTGTTTCCTCCCTATGGCTTACTTTTGTTTTCACCACACCTGCAAAGATTTCTGATCCACAGAGAGGAGCCCCCTACAGCATGCTGCCCCTCATCTTGCAGGGCTGATAGTGTGAGGCTGTGACTAGTTGGAGACTCTGGGGTGTAGCAGACAGGGAGGCTATAGGACCGCTCCCCCAGGTCCCATGCATTTTTAACTAAAGATGTATTGTATGTACTCCCTCTTCTTTCCCTCCTGAATTCACAATGTCAGTAGAGAACCCGAATGGCCAGGCATGGTTCAGAACCCCTTACTGTGATTAATTAAATGGAAGATGACCTGCTTGAAATTGACAATTAGAAATTATTAGACAACTCAAAATATTTAAAAATTGGACTACTTAGACTTCTTTAAAATAATGCATTGCCTTCCCAGGGAGTACAAAATATAAACATTTTAAAAATAAGGTATACATCAGGTATTTCCCTCCTACAGTGGCTCCTCTTCATATGTTATAAATAGAGCTCTAATCACTTCTTGAAATTAGAATCATGAGAGCAAGGACAGAATGCCAGCTCCTGAGAATTCTTTCCATCGAACCAGAATTTTGAGACTAAAAAGATCATTTGTTCATATCACAAAAGATCAGTTAGGATTCCTTGTTACCTTTTAGGACTTCAGAACTGAAATCCAGCTCAGAAATCCAGAAGTATGAGCAAAATACTTTAGGTGAAAAAAATAGGTCTTTGTGCCAGAAGCCAGTTTCTGGACTCACAAAGCTGAGGAAATTCTCCTTGTGAGGTAAGGCAGGTTTTGCAAGGCTCCCGCTGTCAGATGGCGACCGTCGTCTACCTTTCCGCCATTTCTGTTTGTCTATCACTCCACCATTTCTGTTTGAGCACCGACCCCCACGACACATTGCCAACTTCCATCGAGTGACTTGCCTTCTTATGCTAATGATAAATTGTACCTTATGAAGGAGACTATAGGAATTTCTTCTTTTGTGTTTATGGGAGCAAATATTACATTTCCTGAGAAAACCTGTTTTTCTTCCCCTCAAGAAAACAGGCTATTGAACCCTGCTCACAAAGGACTAACCTTTGCTTTTACTATGCTAAAAACATTGTCTTGTATTTGAATGCTGAGGGCACCTTCCATGTGCGTATGATAAGCATCTAAATAACCTACAGTCAATCACTATTGATAAAGATTATGCGTGAGTCTTCTACCAATCTATGTTCTGGGAAATTTTTACATACCAATGAATTTGTCAATCAGGAATCATTGTCTAAGGAATTGCCACTCCTGTTTTGTATCCCATACACTTGTTTAATAAAAAAGGCTGACTCTCTGGTCAG
>JAQQST010002214.1:0-10551 GCA_028646485.1 Cryptoprocta ferox
ACAGGAGAAACCCAACAGAGGACCATGGGGAGGGGAAGGAGGAAAAAGAGTTAGGGAGAGGGAGGGAGAAAAAACACGAGAGACTCTTGAATCCTGAAAACAAACTGAGGGGGGAAGGGGAAGGGGAAAAGGTAAAGGGGGGTGATGGTCTTGGTGGAGGTCACTTGTGGGGAAGAGCACTGGGTGTTATATGGAAACCGACCTGACAATAAAGTATAAAGTTAAAAAAAAAAATACCCAACTTTGTGTCCTTTACAAATTCCCTAGAGAAAGTAGTGGAAAATGCACCTAAAGATAAATGGTAGGTCTTACCAGTACTAAACAATATGGTAGTCATTCATTTATCTAATGAAAATGTGTCAGTTCCATAGTTGGAAGGCTTAATTTCATGTAATAACTTCAGAATTTTTCAAAGGGATATGTAGCAAATGTTGACTTTGGAAAATTCATGCACAGAAAATAAGTTTTGTAAATGGCCTTTGACAACTCTTCACTTTTAATGGAAGAAATGTCAGAAATAAAACAGGAAAACTCAAATCCTACCATTTTAATAAGTTAAACAATTTTATTTTTCTAAATTTTCTTCCAACTCCTGTGTATTTGCATTCATTCTCATACATGATTGTATCATCATTTTTGGTAAAAAAAAATGTTTATAATTATTATATGCCCTTTAAAATTCAATTAAGTTGATGTAACATTATTTATATAACCATTTCTCAATGTTTGGACATTTACTCTTAGAACTTTTTGAACAAGGTTGACTTCTTAGTTTTCTAAAATGCCTTACCCAATAATATTATGTCTCAAAGAAAACCATTAATAATTTTAATATTTTCTCAGGAAAATCTCAATTAACAGAACAAAAAATCCATTAACATGATGAATTACCTGAGTATGTATAACTACAGACACTACTTCATGATGTACTTTTAACCAAGTTTTAAATTATCTTCTGTATGAATTACACGTTTTTCTCCTTCCAACAGCAAAGATGGCCAACATTTAACTATGGCTAAACAAGCACAGTCTTTTATTTTATGTGAGCCAGACTGTATTTCAAACACCGAAAGCCATTTGTGCCTGAATAGTGTGCAAAATCACATCAGGATTTAAGTCTTCAGATGCAATATAAAGATCACACTATGGGTCCTTTTATTTCATGAAGTCATTTTTCTTTGCCTAGGTTTCCTTCTTCTTCTCATTTAGTAAACATGTGCTGAATTTCTAAAATGTGTCAAGCACTGAGCTAAACCCATCATTTCTGTGTGTCAGTGGGTCATTGTCTTCTATCTCATTTGCTCTATGTGTGGTTAAACAACTGTGTTCCTTTATTTCTAACTTAGAGTCAGGCTGTCTCTCACTTTTAATACGACTTTCTACCTACCCATTTGTCTATGTTCCTTCCTCTTATTCATCAGCTATTCTCTGTTATCTCCTCACTTTTTAAATTCAAAGATGTGTTTCGTCTTAAGATATCGAATAGTTCTGTAGTTTCCTTTCTGTAGAGATACTCCTCTTGTTTTTTGTACATATGCCAGTATTCAATATTAGGAAGAAAATAGATAGTAGTAATTTTTATAAAAGTAATGATAAACCCAAAGTGGATACTATTGTTTTCTAAGTAAACAAGTATAATTTGAAGTGCAAAACACTATTACAAAATTACTTACATAGCTATTATATTTTATGTTGCTTATAATAAACTGAAACTTTAGGTTTCAATGATTGAATATTAATTCAATATTGAATTGAAATTCAATATTAATTTATTGATAAGTGACCTTTTATCACTGTATTTTTCAAAATCAGGTAAGCGGAATTTCTTTGTAAATTCACCGTGATCACTACACCCTGCATACATATGGCACTGAACTTAAGCTAATTCAGAACATCACCACCGAGACTGGTCTTTGTGCATTTCAAAATCCCAACCCTTGAAAATCTCAGGGCACAGATTTAATGCCATAAACATAGGTTGGAAAAAACAGAAGCAGCCCAGGTCATCTCTTCCCCTAAAAAGATAATATTTTACAGGTTACAGGAAAGGAGGGAAAAAAAAAGGAGGTGATGAATGACAGAGGTTGGTAAGAAACAAACAAACAAACAAACAAACAAACTCAACGGAAAGGGACACAGGACCAGGAGAGAGAGCCTCACTTCCAACCAGCCCCTAAACCATCACTTATCTTTGCCAGAATCCAAGGAAAGCTGAAACAGCACCCACAGCTCTAGGTATCTCTGAGAGTACTTTCTATCACTAGGGATTCTAGGGCCATTTTGTTTTATTCATGGTGTTTACGGTAAGGAATTTCCAGTTTGCTGATCAGTGTCTGCTGTATCCATCCTAAGACTTTCACAGTCTCATTAGAAATATTCTGGACTATATGCTCTTTCAATGGCCCAAGAGACTCCTACTTCTCTTAGATGAAAGATGAGGCCCTAGACATTGAGGAGAGCAGAGAGCTGTGGGCAGGGAAAACCTCCCTGCACCTCACTGTCTGGGACAGAATAAGCTGCATTTGCCCTGAGCCAGGTTAGAAATGGAACAAGGACACCGCTATATTAATAGAGAGATATACGTGACATAAAAAGAAAAACAAGGAACAAAATGCTCTTTTCTACTTACAGGAACCTTACATCCAGCCATCTGCATTTTTTTTCTTTCTCTTACTGCTTTCCGTCTTACACTTCTCCAGGTGCTTAGCTAGCACACTGGCGAGTGGTCAAAAGTAACGTGTTTTTTCCCTCCCAGTGCTTTGAGGTCTTAACACAAGGAAGAACTGTATGACATATACGACATATTATACCTTTACGTTCCTCAGGACTATATTTTTGTCATATATTTTAATCGAGTATGAGAATTGGAATTCAGTGCAACGCTAATTTTCGAGGGCTTCTCAGGAGACTTTGTACTAGTTAAGATCTTCCTCTGAAAGAACTCAACTATTCACTAAATAATTAACATCGACCATTCAAATCTTCCCTGATAAAAAGACGCAGTGATTTCAAGATTAGGCCATGTACTGGGGACACGAAGAGCTTTTCCTTATGGTACTTAACTCAGAACGCCTGTTTACCACCATGCAGTGCCCGAGTGAAAAGTACTGTAAGGAGTTGATACTTTTAAGATCTAAACTTTATATTGGCAAATAAAGTAATATATATTTTCTATTATCATTGTGTAAATCTTTAATGATTTCAGTCTTTATAGAAAGAAATACGTACATAGAAAGTGAAATGCTTTTTATTCTATAATTTTTCTCAATAATGCAACAAAATGTAATTATAGAGATTAGATTATTTTTCTACCCAAATGCTCAGACGTTTCTCTCTTTGACACACACACACAGACATAAACACAGTCATTCATCCACTTAAAAGAGCCTACTTTATTACATGACAAAGACTAGTTAGGCACTGGTCTTTGTCATGTAATACAAACCATACAAAATCCCTACTGCCACAGATCTTACATATATTTTAAGTAAAACACTGCTCATGAAGATTTGTATATGACTACATTACAAAGCAACATGGGGCACCTGGGTGGCTCAGTCACTTAAGCATCCAACTATGGCTCTGGTCATGATCTTGTGGCTCTTGGGTTCAAGGCCCGCATTGGATTCTGTGCTGACACCCTGGAGTCTGCTTTGGATTCTGTGTCTCCCTCTCTCTGCCACTCCCAGGTTCACGTGCTGTCTGTCCCTCTCAAAAAACTGAATAAACATTAAAAAAAATTATTACACAAGCAACGAACTTTGAGAATGTTAATAAAGGAAAAAGTTTTTGTGTCAATCAAAAATATAACAATATACTTGTGCTTATATTTAATGGTATACATAATCATGGTCCTAATGGGATTTAAAAGTTCATAGGAGGCAGCTTACTCAAAAGGCAGAGTTGAATACCTACTTTGTGAAATAAAGTTATGCCTAGTTTTCTCTTCTCATTTTGATTTCATATTTAAACTTTAAGTTTCACCTAAACTTGCATAGTCTTTTAACTCTTTCCCTGCCCCCTCCCCCTGCCACACACTGGGTCACAGACTCCTGATCTGATTTCTTATCAGCTGTAGTGTTTGTTTTATTTCTGTTTAGTTTTCCTTTTGATGCACCCTCCCCCAGACTCATTGGAGGGTTTTGGAAGAATCTACATTCTGAGTTCTGGTACCCTAGTTGCCAGCCTGTTTAAAGTCATGGGTCAGTGGGCTATGGATGCTCTTCATGAGCTACCATTGGCACTCTTGGGAGAGAAGCAGCAAACCCTCTGGATTCCTAGCTTTGTGATATTAGAGGCAGAGGATGGGAAAGATTAAGATAACAGGATGAGAAAGACAAAGGAAGAGAATGGGGACAGTTCAATGATCTTAAATGCCCATCTAACCCATTCTCTCTAAAACCCAAATGAAGAAATCTAAGTTGATCTTCAGATCTATTCATATACATAATTTTGAACACTAAGCAAAGTGGCCTAAGCTTAAGGCTGCTTCCACACCTGTTTGACAAGCTCTGAAATCCCTTCTTTGCTGGGATCATAGGTCCCAATGCCCATGGGGCCAGGAAGGAAATATAAGTAGAAGCACCAGGCTGGGATTAAGGTAAGAGCAAGTGGTGTTTATTGAGGGAAGTAGAGATTACATGAATCAGTAAAGGATGCAGCTGCTTGTCAGCTCTTTCTGATTGTTTCTTTTCAAATAATGGGGGTCCAGTGTTGCCAAACCTTATTTTATAACATGAGTGCTGCAAACACACCTTCTGGTTTGGACATATGCAACGCTCAGGTTTTTTCTAGACAGCAGTGGCTGCCAAAGAAGTCAGGGTGATGAAGGTTAGCTTCTCACACACAAGGAAAGTAACTTTCCAACCACAATCTGCCACAGAAAGAATTTTTTTTTTTACACAAAAGCTGAGTTACAAGCAAGCAACAACAACAAAAAAGTTAATATGACATGTTTTTTTTATAGAAGTCTCACTGTAGCCTGTTACGTGATCCAGTCACGGCCTTGTGAAGGCAGAAACTGCGATTCCTGAGATAGTATTATGTGCCCTTTTGTTGGCATGCTACAATTTTGAAAGTTCTTAAACAAATGGTTATACCTAGGGCAGATTAAAGACAAACCTGGGATGCTATGTTCCAGGGAGGTAGGATAGAGGTTCGGGTATGAATCAGAGTCAGCTTTACAGAATTCAAATACGTATGTGTGCAGCCAATGTGTATATCGTGCAGAATACCTTTAATTTTACTTCTGAAACCCAATTCTAACATTCATTCAAACTAAGTAAAAAGACCAAAATTTTACTGATAAAGATCCATTTTTGAAAAAAATACAAAGAAGGCTTAGAACAGCTGTTTCAGATGTGTGCCCATGACTGCAAATTACTAGCTTTGACTGCACTGAGAATTAAAATTAAACTAACATGCAGAGCCGCAGTTCTGCATTAATTATCCTGAAAGTATTTTACATTACCAAGATATATTACCAAGAAGATTCACATATTTTGTGTAAAATATCTTCATTTCAAAGTCAAATATTTTTTTAAAATTTTGTTACCAAATAAAACATACATTCATCTGGCAAGCTGCTATTCTGTGGTCCTCACTTTAATAAAAGTTTGAATAATTTTTGTTATTAAATAGCTCACAATGCTAATGAGGATATTTAATAAAGAATGAATGAGTTTCAGCATGAATGTAAAGGACTTCCAGCCATTTTCTACATGAGGAGATATATATGGCAAGAGTGAGAAGAGAATGGAAAAAAGGATATTCCAATACAAAAAAAAAAAAAAAAGGAGGGCAGAGAGGAGTCAAAGACCACAATAACTAATTGGCTGCTTTTCTAATTCTGTTGCCAGTTACCACACACATCCTCCAGGGTGCAGGGCAGGGAGTAACAGCTGGGCCAAAGAGGGGTCTTCTTTGTGAAAATCTTAGCCTCTTAGAAAAACAGATCTAATTGTGTATCACTTCATGGCATATTTTGTGCTTTATTCTTGGTACTACAATATTTTACTCTATTTTTCAACATCTAATTGCAGTGGGGTTTTTATCAACCATTTTTTAATGTTTTTTATTTATTTTTGAGAGACAGCGGGAGACAGCGCAAGCAGGGGAGGGTCAGAGAGAGAGGGAGAAACAGAATCCGAAGCAGGCTCCAGGCTCTGAGCTAGCTGTCAGCACAGAGCCCGACGCGAGGCTCGAACCCACGAACTGTGAGATCATGACCTGAGCCGAAGCTGGCCGCCTAACTGACTGAGCCAGCCGGGTGCCATTGTCAACCTTTTAAAAGCAATCAAAATTATTGAATGATGATCTTTGGAAGTTGGGTCTAGCAGACTATATTTAAAGGCTCAACAAATAATTATGATCACACTAAAGTTTGAAAATTACTGCTCCATCTATTAATTACACAATCAACATAAGCTTGAGTGGCTTAAAGCACTGTCCCACCATGTAGGACTCATTAAGAGAAAAAATAAATAGACAAGACTAAAGAAACAAGAGAGGTGGTTTGTGATATATATATATGGTCTCCTTCACAGAGTCCAATTCCCCAACCCCTACCAATCACATGCCATTCTTAGAACCCACTTCCTTTGTTTGACCCTTTCTTCACCTTTTATTTCTCTGTTCTCTCTTAACCATTTCTTCTATCCTCACTGTAGCTCAGCCTTATTTTCTCAAGACCTTGCTCACTCTAATTAACTTACTGTATTTTAGCACTTCAATCTTTTCTCAACTTACCACTTCTCTAACAACTTTTTAAATATAGATATTCCATTTTGGTATTCTCAGGCTTGACTGTGGTGGTGGCTACACAACTCTATATGTCTGTCCAAACTCATAGAACTACACAATTTATTAAAAAGGTGAACTTTATCCCCACTCTCTCTCTGCCCTTCCCCTGACTGTACTTTGTCTCTCTCAAAAATAAACATTAAGAAAACCAATTTTTAAAAAGGTGAATTTTACCATATGCAAATTGTATGTAAATAAACCTGACTTCAAAAGTAAATTTTACTTTTAAAAATCCTTTTTTCAGTTCAATTTTCTTCTCTCTAAATCTACAAATAAGTGAGGAGAAGAGAAGCAGAAAAGAGTGGGTATAAATTTTGCAAGGCTTATTAAACCAGCATATTTGTGCTTTAAGATACCTTTACCAAGTTGAATAGTTTAAAAAAATCCAGGCATGTAGCTACTATTACACACTGAAAGTTAGTCTATGGACACAACCTATGGTGGGTTCTCCTTTGCGAGGAGGGGTCCTGGGGAGCGTGGATGTTCCCAGACACCACTGGAAACATGACCAAGGGACAGGAGCGTGGACGTTCCCAGACACCACTGGAAACGTGTACGTCCCCAAGAGCAATGGAGACGGACCAACAGCTGATGGCTAATGGCAAACTTTATTACGAACAGCATCTTATTTGATACCCTCCTTGCAAGCATGGAGAGCATAGTAAATGTTTAGTCAGTAGTAAATGTTTTAACCAGAACAATAGGTGCGGATAAAGGAAAGGACAGATCAGGAACAGCTTGCAACTATGCGTGGGTATATCTCCGGTGCCATAGTTTCTTGACGCACTTGGCTGATGACCAGGGAGGCTCTGTCCTGCACGTCCTCCTGGGGCTTCATCAAGTCCCATGTTCCCAGCGTTCTGAGAACAGAAGTCCGATAAGGACAGTTTGTCCCATTTCCCAACAACAACCAGGAAATTGTGGCCAAAGGGGTACAAATTAGGGAAGAGGTGGTAAAGAGATCTTTCTACTATTTTATAGTTTGAGGTTCAAGTTTCTCCTGGATTGAAGGTAAGAACAATCTTTTTCTCACTGTCAACTTAAGAGGAACAAAAATTCCTCCTTTTACATAAGGAAGAATTGGAATCTTTCTTTGATAGTAGGCAGTCTTCCCATAGGGTCTCATTAGTAGACCTATTAGATGGTCAAAGGATAATATAATTTAGTAAAATTTTATAAGCGTGTTTCCTCCTCAGAACTGTTTCATTACATGCTTTAATCACTAGAATTATAATGAGAACCCTGGAACTGTAAGAGAAATGATTCATCAGGTTATGCAGCTCTTACAGAAGTCCAATCCCATAAATTGTCTTTAGTGTTCTGTCTTTGCTGAGTTTTAATTATAATATGCCATATTAATTTGATCAAGGCTTCTATGTCCATGCAGATATACAACTAAATTACCTTACAGAAATATTGTTTTAAATCTTATTTGTGTTTATATATTCTTCTGATAAATTGCTAATGAGATTTTGTAATATTGGAATTATTTGTATTAGGTATTTGGGAGATTTGTTTTAATGTACAATAATAAAACATTGCCACTTGCCATTTTATTTCCTTCAGTGTAAGTCAATATTTTAAATCCACATTGTGTTTATTTGCCTTATGCCCACATCTAATAGCATGCCCTTTATTTCCAAATTGCATGGTCAACTGCCTCCATTTTCCAATAACACTTCATTTATAAGAGAGAAGGGCTAATAATGATTGCCCCTGACTCTAAGTAAAGGTTGATTTCCTGTGTGATTTTTTTTCTCATAATTGATCATTTCACAGTCTATGTTTCGTAATTAAATTTCAGATGGTCTGGGATAATATAAACACAAAGAAATGTCACTAGCTGAGCAAATGGTGGCTTTACAAATTGGAAAACTATGTAGTTTCCAGTGTAACAAGTGACTTTCAAACCCTGGGAAGATCCTTATTCTCCAAATTTGTTTCCTATTTATTAGACTCCTTTCCTCAGTCATCTGACTTCATGAAACTTTAAGTTGACAGTTTTTCATCTCTTCCATACTTCCCACATTTCATGTTTCAAGATCTTCCGAAAACTTATGTCAACATTTCAGATATTTTTTCAAAAACTTTCTAAAATGCAACTATCCTCAAGGGGAAGTATCAGCCATTGACACCTCAAATGAACTTAATTTCAACAGATAGCAGAGTAGAATGAGAAAGAGAGAAATCAAACATTATTTCACAGTTCAGAAAGAACTGATTTTTATCCAGATTTCAAGGCTCAGGACAACCAGAGGTTCATTTATCTCTTACTCATTTGTAAGATTAAGATTTCCATAACTTTACTGAAACAAAGTTTTTATAAGTAGACAACAGATGAAAGCTGTATACTCAAGGGAGAAAGACCTATTGGTAAGAAGCCTGGGTTGACAAAATTGGAAGAGTAAGTTAAAGATTCAGAAAGTTTTTAAGTGATGAAGTAATATGTGGCATAAAGACCCAGAAACACCAAACAAGTTAAAATTGTTAAGACTGTGAATTGAATGGGATTCCTTTTCAGATAATTCAAACTTGAATTATCCGTATAGTATAATTTGTAGTATAAAATGGTATAACATTTTCAAAATTATCCATAAAATTTTATGAATTAATTTTGATTCAAAATATCACTTAAATATTTTTTTCTTATTTTTCTTGGGATTAGAAACGAATTTCATTGCATTTTCACTAGAAATGAGCTCTTTCAGTGAACTCCTTTACAGGCAATTCAGAACTACCTATAATCTGAATAATCTATTTTTTTCAGAAAAAAAAATAAGTAACCAGATAATGGGTTTTTAGTTCTCCATTAACAGCCATTTGCTAAGATTTCATGTTATTGCTTTAGTGTCTATTTTTAGGATGTTGTTTAATGAATCAGACTAAGTGGCAGCTCAATTTCACAATATAACTCATGTGATCACAGCTATGCAGATGACTATCTGATCCATAGAATGATCCTTTGCCACACTGCCATTTTAATCACATTAGATATAAAAAGTTTCAACTAGAAAGCTCTGAGGCAGAATTTTTATGATACTTAATAGTTTATTTCTACGTGCTATTACTAACTAAACATCAGTCCCCAAACTAAAAATCTGAAAATTCTATTTGATTTACCTCTATTCTTCATCTTTTACATTCTAACAATTGCCAAGTCAATATAATCAACTGAGTCAATTGAGAACACTGATGACATTAGAAAGGCAAATAAAAAGTTATAGTACCCATACCAAGATGTAACTATTGCTAGTATTTTTGCATGTATTTTTCCAGATTTCTTCTATGTGTATGTTTACTAAAAATGTGATCATATTATAAATGTTTTTTTTGCAGTCTTATGTTTTCATGTAATAAATAGTACATGATGGCCTCTTTTCATTTAAAAACCATGGAGTTACATCAACATTTTTAAAGGCTACAAAATAGTATACAATATGGATATTCCATAAATTTTTTAACCAATCACTAACTTTAAGGCTTTTAAGTTGTTTCTTAGTTTTTACTATTAAAGTCTCTAACCTCATTATCATACTGTAAACTGCATACCTGAATAAACAGATTTATTTACAAAACTCAAAGTAGATTAGTGAACAGTATGCATCATGCTGCCAACCACAAATGTTAATTATCTGAAACCATCCGTCCCAACAATTCTTCGTCATTTAATACCATCTTGCAATGTCTTCACCTATTCCTGTACTTGTTAAATATTAGAAGTAAGAAGGCAGGCATGGCTCCAGGCTTGGA
>JAQQST010002215.1:0-10547 GCA_028646485.1 Cryptoprocta ferox
TTTTTTTTAATCCTCTGTTGAAACTCTAGCTTGAACAAGAATTGGAGCTATCTCGAAGGTTATTGGATCAGTCAGAAGGCAGCAGAGAAACACTTCTACGTCAGGTAAATCTATGCAAGCTATGATAATCTGCTTTTAAATTAAACCAGGATTGGGGTCCCTTGGTGGTTCAGTCGGTTAAGCATCTGGCTCTAGATTTTGGCTCAGGTCATGATCTCACTGTTTCTGAGATTGAGCCCCCTCTTGGTCTCTGAGCTGACAACGAGGAACCTGCTTAGGATTCTCTCTCTCTCTCTCTCTCTCTCTCTCTCTCTCTCTCTCTCTCTCTCTCTCTCTTTCTCTCTCTCTCTGTCTCTCTCTGCCCCTCCCCCACTCATGCATGCGTGCTCACTCTCTCAAAATAAACATTTAAATAAAAAAAATAAAAAATAAGTTAGGATTGAGTCTCCTTTTCTATTAAATATCTCCGTGAAAGGAGAAAGATCCCACCTAGATCTAGAAATTATTTCCCCCCCGCCAAGGAATGTATATTAAAACACATAGCAAAAGATGAAATCCTTTCAGGAAGAGTCAGAGAAACCTAGTACAAAGCACTGGCCCAAGTTCCCATTGTGTCTTGCTGAGTGCTGCTCCAACTTAGCATTTATCTCTCCTAGCATAACCAGTGGAAAAATGAGACTGGATACATGAGATAAAATTTTCCCAGGAGCTTAATTTCATTCAAGGAGGCATTGGAGAGTGAAGGAAGAAGTAAAATACATGAAACAGACCTTTGCATATTCAAGTTACTTGGCATTATTGTCTTATATTTATGGTTTTCAAGATGCTGCCTGCCCCTTTTAACCAAAGATAAAGCTTAATTTGAAAGCATAACATTTTGTAGCCCATTAACCTATAATGAGAGTTTGGTTCTTTTATTTAGTTCAATAACTTTAAGTAGTCATCATACATACATTGGATAAGGGCATATATGTTTCTAATCGCCTCTCTGCCTGTGTTTAATATAAACTGCAATTGTGCCTTTTCTGTTTAGGGGTGTGGCTTGCAAAACTCACTACATAGTATGCTAGGTAGGCAGAGATGTCAGGCATCTTAGATGCTCAGAAGGAGTATTACATTTTGACAATTAGTGCTAAAAATATACCATAGCACCTATTACAAAATCTTTAAAAATGTTCACTGACTTTGTTCTGCAGCCGCTGTTACAATGGAATTAATGTTGGCAGAGTTCAGGTTTTCTTTTTTTCAAGTTTATATTTGTTGTCATTTCCACTGATTTTTTTTTAAATCTTTTGGTGCCCTGACTCGTCATTTCTGAGCTCATCTTTTGAAGTAAGAGATTACCATGTTCAGGTTGTAATTGACTTAAACTGAGTCTTTTTGATACTCCTAATATGTTTAATGGTCACTGGGGACATACCTGCTTTGTGTTAGGCAATTTGCTAGTCTTTAAAATACAGGTGAATAACATAGTTCCTGACCTCAAGGAGTTTATAGTTTATTCAGCAGCATTTATTTCTTACTTATTTTGAACAGTACTTTGGTATTATAATATGCTAAATTGTGATCTTTTCGCTCGAGTTTACCAGATAATAGACCCTATTCACATGAAAGAGAAGGAGTGAAAAATATAAGAACAATTATGGAGGTGGTTTGGGTTAATAGTGGTGAAGTGCACTGAGTTCACAGTAAGGGATTTTTTGTTTTTTGTTGTCTTTTTTTTTTTTTTAGTGTCAAATTCTTTGTCCCAATAGACACAGAGAAGGGAAAAGACATTCATTCTTTGTGGAAGTAATGGGAGGAATAAAGAAAAGGAGCGAGAGACTATTTCACTGTGCTTGGCATAACAAGGAGGTTCACTGGGCTTCAGCTTGTGCTGACAGTAGCCCATGAGAAGTAATTTTTTTCCCTAGAAAAAATAATATAAAATAATTTGTAAGTTCAGTTATCCTTTTCTTGTATTGAAAACTGATACAAGTTTTATTTTTGACTATATGTGTTTAGGTAGAAGAGCTCCGTACACAACTTTTGAAAGCAGAAGGTGATCGAAAGGGCTTACAACATCGAGTATGTCAGATTTCCAAGCAACAGTCAAACCATCAAGATGAACAAGGAGATGACTGGAGGTTTAGGAGAGGTACAGTTGTGATTTGTAAACGTGTGGGTTGTTCCTGATCTTCCTTAAATACTTTCCACTTTCAGAATTGCATTTCGTATATTGTGCTCTTGTCATCTTATTTCTTGATCTACTACGAGGTTTTCAATGAGCTAATCATAATTTAGCATCCAGTTTTTTAAATCAGGCTATATTTTTTCATTTTATGTTTACAGCAATATTGAGCAGAAGGTACAAAGATGTTCCCTGTGCCCCCAGCTGCCACACGTGCATAGCGTTCCCCATTATTAACATCCCCCCCACTGGAAGTATGTTTGTTATAACTGATACACCTGCCTTGACACATCATTCTCATTTAAAGTCCATAGTTTGCATTAGGATTTGCTCTTGATGTTGTGTATTCTGTGGGAGTGGACAAAAATAGAAATGACATTTAGGCACCATTATTATATCCTAGAGTAGTTTCACCGTCTTAAAAATCCTTTGTGCCCCATCTATTCATCCCCTTCCCGCCCCCCCCAGCACTGGCAGCCACCGATCATTTGACTGTCCCTATGGTTTTGCCTTTTCCAGAATCTGATATAGTTGAATCATACAGCCTTTCAGATTGGCTTCTTTCATTTAGTAATACACCCCAGATTTTCCTCGATGTCTTTTCATAGCTTGGTAGCACCCTCTCTTCCCTTTTTTTCCCTCCAAGCATTGTCTGAATGTACCACAGTTTGTTTATCCATTTCACCTACTGAAGGCCATTTGGTTGCTTCCAAGTTTTGACAATTATGAATAAAGCCACTATAAACCAAATATCTCTATATGGAGTTTTGTATGGACATATGTTTTCATCTACTTGGGGTAAATGCCAAAGAATATAATTGTTGGATTGTATGGTAAGAGTATATTTAGTTTTTTAAAAATCATCTCTACTGTGTTCCAAAGTGGCTGTATCATTTCTTCATTCCCCCTGGTAATGAATGAGAGTTCCTGTTGTTCCACATTCTTGTCAATATTTGCAGTTGTCCGTGTTCTGGATTTTGGCTATTCTAATAGGTTTGTAATGTTAGCTTGTTTTAATTTGCATTTCCCTGACAACATATGATGTGGAGCATCTTTTATTATTCATATTTTCCACCTGTATATCTTCCATGATGAGATTTTTGTTAAGGTCTTTGACCCAGTTTTTAGGTGGTGGTTTGGCTTCTTGTTGAATTTTAAGAGCCCTCCCTCTTGATTATTATTTTATATAACAGTCCTTCATCACCTATGTCTTTGAGAATAATTTCTCAGCCTTTTCATTCTGAAAATTTTAATTTTAATGTAGTCCAGCTTATCAGTTATTTCTTTCATGGATGATGACTCTGCTCTTATCTCTGAAAAGTTCTCATCAAACCGAAGGTCATCCACAATTTCTCCTATCTTCTAAGATTTTATAATTCTGTGTTTTATGTTTGGGCCTTTGATTCAATTTGAATTAATTCCTGTCAAAGGTGTAAAGTCTGTGTCTAGATCCATTGTTTTTGCATGTGGGTGTCCAGCTGTTCCAGAACTATTTGTTGAAAACAACCTTTTCTGCATTGTATTGACTTTACTTCTATGTCAAAGATCAGTTGACTTTTTTATGCGGGTCTGTTCCTGGGCGCTGTATTCTGTCCCATTGATCTGTTTGTTTTTTGTTTTTTGGTTTTTTTTGCTAGTACCACACTGTTTTGATTATTGTAGCTTTATAGTGAGTCTTGAAGTTGGGTAGTGTTAGTCTTCCAACTTTGTTCTTCTCCTTCAGTATTGTATTGGCTGTTCTGGATCTTTTGCTTCTCCATATATCTTTAGGATTAGCTTGTTGATAGTTATAAAATAACTTGATGGGGTTTTGATTTGGAATGTGTTGAATCTATAGAACTTATTGGGAAGAACTGACATTTGGCAATATTGAGTCTTCCTATCCATGAATATGAAATACCTCTCCATATATTTCATTCAACTTTCATCAGAATTTTTTAGTTTTCCTCATATAGATTTTGTTAGATTTATATTTAAGTGTTTCATTTTTTTGGGGTGTGAATGTAAATGGTATTGTGTTTTTAATTTTAAATTTCACTTGTTTGTTGCTGATATGAGCATCCAATTTTAATGTCTCCTCTGCTTTATTTTTAAACCCATTTCAGACCTGCTTTGCTCATGGGGCTTTCAGCCAGAAAGAGCCAGCAAAGCTGGTAGTGGAATTTTTTCCAGCTTCTTATTTCTATATCTGTGTGTGTGTGTGTGTGTGTGTGTGTGTGTACTTGTCCTTGTGCTTGAATTGGAAATAACCCTATGTTTTCACTTTCTTTTATTCCAATTTTAAGTATTTACAATTAAAATTAAGATTCTGTCATTTTTGTTACCCAGATCCCGGCGAAAAAATTACTCATCTGGTAGAAGTGGTTATGAGCCATATGACTGGCTTTTTCTTATGTAGATTAGGAATACTTTGTGCTTGAGAAATGTTAGAATACCATTTTAGTGGTGGTGTTGATTTAGGCTGTGGAATTTAATGAGTCTGGATGTATTTCTTTTTGGAAGTTCACTTGTAACAGAAATGGTAATATTGAAATTTTATAATGGTTTCTAATAGACTAGTCCAGATTGTTCAGCTGTAAATTATTTCAGTAATGAGGCTTCCTACTCAAATGCCCAAATTATTGGAGAAACTCTTGTAAGCATTCGGTGTACTATCAAATTCAGAGCAGATAAATATTTGCCCAGATTCCCCACACATAACTCAGTATGTTGCCTAAGTTAGAATTTCCACATTGCCAGAAAATCTTCACTAGGTGGCAATTCTGACATACCTATCCTAATATAATTGCATGCCATTAAGGTTGCTTAAGTTTCTTGTGATGTTATAATTGAAATACATTTTGACACCAAATATTTTAAAATTTATTTTTAAAAGTAAACTCCTAAGATTTTCGATTATTCATCAAATTTTCATAAAGATGTACATAGGAACTCTTATTTTGTTTGGAAAAAGACTCTTGTGGAACATGTTATATGTTTTCTTGTCTCATAAAAATCTAGTTATTTTTGGTCTAAGTCTTTGAGGACTGAAAGAGTCTCTGTTTTCTTAACTGTTTATCAGTTTTTTAAAAAAATCTGTAAGTTCTCTTATCAGTATAATAGACTTCTTCACCTTCTCTTAACAGTTCTAGAGTTTTCATCTTTTTAGAATACTTGTATTATTTTTTAAAATTCTGCATAAGAAGGGGCGCCTGGGTGGCTCAGTTGGTTGAGCGTCTGGCTTCGGCTCAGGTCATGATCTCGTGGTTCGTGGGTTCGAGCCCCGTGTCAGGTTCTGTGCTGACAGCCAGCTCAGAGCCTGGAGCCTGTTTTTGGATACTGTGTCTCCATATCTCTTTGACCCTCCCCTGCTCATGCTATCTCTCTCTGTCTCTCAAAAATAAATTAAAAAAAAAAAATAAATAAATAAAAATATTTTAAAAAATTCTGCATAAGAAATCACTCATTGTTCTTTATCTAGATAGCCAAGGCTAAAATACAAAGAACATTCAAAATTACTCCTTTTCTCCATCTTATTCTTCCCTGTCTATTTATAGATCCTGATATCGCTTGATTTTGGCCTATCTTCTTTTTTATTCCCACTACCCCAGTTTAGGCATGCTTCATCTCATTTGTATTACGCTCTTAACTTGTTCTAGTTCTCTGTAATCTGTTTGCTATACTGCTCCTACCAAAGGGATGCTTTCTAGGCCACAAACCACTCATGTTACTCTTGCTTAAAACCTCTCGTCATAAGTCATTGACCTTTTACTGCATACAGGGCACTTTGCTACTCATTTCACGTTGTCTCCTTTCGTTCTTACAACTACTTTATGAGAAGGGTACTAGTCTTGTTTTCATTTTAGTGATTAAAAAAAAAAGAATAAGAACAAAGAGATTGAGTACCTTGCCTAAGGTCATATTGGTGGGAAGTAACAGACCCAAATCTTTTTCTCTCCAAACCTGAGTTCGTAACTACTCTCCTGTTGTGACCCATTGTGTTTGTAGAAAGTGTTCCTCAAAGTATAACATATGAGACAATCCTCTGGGTTTGGGAGGAGAGTGTTTGTAGCACTATTTATATTATATTTTATGTCTTAAGTATTTTAGTTTTGCTGAATGTTTCATTATGTATGTATGTGTGCTTAGCTGTACATATCCATACCAATTTATATGTGTCTAGATTATGAAACTTACCAAATTATTAGGTCTCACATTAAAATATATGTTTCATGAAATATGTAAAATGGTGACGCCTGGGTGGCTCTTTCGGATGAGTGTCCTACTCTTGATTTCGGCTCAGGTCACGATCATGATCTCACAGTTTGGGAGTTCGAGCCCCACATTGTACCCACACAGTGTAGAGCCTACTGGGGATTCTCTCTCTCTCTCTCTCTCTCTCTCTCTCTCTCTGCCCCTTTCCTGCTTGCTGTGCACTCTCTCTTTCAAAATAAATCAATTTAAAAAATATAAAATATGTATTATGTATATGTATTTATACATGTATTCATATATATTAATACCTCTATATTTTATATACTATATATTCCTGTTACTTTATCTATGTATATACACTAACATGTGTCCTGAAATGTACATCTGTATGTAGATACTCTGGAGATATGTGTTATATGTACACACATATACATATATACATATATAAATAAAAAATTTAAAATATATATTTATAAAATTGATGAAGACATGTACACATAAATAAATATTGCGTATTTTCACATTGGAAGCCTAGCAGGGGTGGGCAAAGTACGCCCCAAGGGGCAAATCTAGACTTTTGTAAATAAACTTTATTGGAATATGGCTATTCTCATTCATTTATTCACTGTCTAGGTTACTTTTGCAATACAGTGGCAGAGTTGAGTAATTGTGACAGAGATCATAAGGCTAAAATATTTACTATTTGACCCTGTACAGAAAATGTTTGCAAACTCCTGGTCTATGGGATAGTTTCTAAGCTCCCTCACAGTATATAAACACCCGCTGACTCTCCCCCTTCCCTCCCTCATATGTGGTAGTTATGTAGAAGTACTGTTTGCAGCTACCTCAATATTAAATCCAATATTGTACCTCTGTGCTTATGATGCTCCTTTCCCTGAATTATCACCCCAGCTCCTTTTCTTGGTGAAATTCTGTATTTATTCTTTAAATCCAACTTAGTTTCCAATTCTTCCTTGAGTTTTTCACCAAGATAGAGTTAATCACTTTATGTAAAATCTTGGTTTATGAGCATAATTCATTCCGGAAACGTGCTTGTAATCCAGAGTACTTGTATATCAAAGTGAATTTTCCCATATTGGAAACTCAGATAATTCATTCTACAACACAAAAATATTCATATAAGAATGATTACAATACTGTAATATAATACAAAATAATAAAGAAAATATAAAATGTAAAGAAAAATAAATTAACCTGCACTTACCTTTGAAAACCTTCGTGGCTGGTGTGAGGGAGATGCGAGAGGGTTATTGTGTAGGATGCCTTTCACTATCACTAAGGGAATCACTGCTATCTATTGGCTCAATGGAATCTTTTTCTTTTCATGCAACTTTAACAAGGAACCTATCCAATGACCTAGAATGAAGCAAAGAATTCCTAAGCTTACTCTTGTATGGAAAAGCAAAGGACTGTCCATAGGTGCTTTGAAATGACAAAAAACTAGTGCCAGTTGTGTGCACCTTCCAGTGTTCTGAAAAATTACTCATTTCTGCCAAACACTGTGGCCTGAGACCGAGCATCCAAGCATGGGAGAAGATCACCCACAATCCCTCAGGGTGCAAGGGAGCAAGGGAGAGAGAGAGAGAGAGAGAGAGAGAACCATTGACTCAGTTGTGATCATGTGACATTCGATGTCACTTACTACTTGTATTGCAAGACCTTGCTTGTTTATCAAGATAAAATTTATTAGAAATGTTTGCTCGTCTTGCAGAACACTCTCAGAACAAGTTACTCGCAATCCAAGGTTTCCTGTATTTCTTTCTGTGTGATAACTGTATCTGTAAAATCTGTATAGTATCTATTGTCATTGCTTTTATTCTATTAAAAATGCCTATATATTTTCCATTCACGTACATCCAAGTTGTGCAGTTTTGAACAGTTTGATATCTCTCAGTTGAGATGTGTCTTGTGAATGATGTATAAAATTCAATTTGCTAGTGTTTCCTTCCTTTCCTTTCCTGGAAAGGAAACTGCTGGAAAAACAGTTGTTTTAAATTGGTAGTAGATGTTCTAATTTTTGGTATCTTAGAGTACAGAAAGTACTTTATTCATGTTTTATTTCTGTTCGTGGAGTGTAAGTTCATTGTAAAAGGGTTTTTGTGGTGTTTATCTCTGAAGAAGATGGTATTACAGTGTCCTGTGCATCATAGACCAAGTATGCTGACTTAAATACTAAGTCTGTTTTTATTGTTCAGTGATAATAATTTCAGGTAGTAGTCTCCAGAATTAGTAATTTAGTTAGCGGTTCTACACAATCAGAGATTTAACAGCATCATTTGTTTATTTTGCAAGAAATCATCGTTTTGTGTGTCAACTTCAGTAACTTTCAGCTAATGTAGAACTTAGTTGAAAATTTCCTTCAGTACTTCTGTATTAGATTTGGAGGTAGGGATGTAAAGAAAGTTAAAGAAAAATATATATAGGATTTTCCTGAACTCAGTTGTTGAACTGCTAGAACTATGGTAGCACTTCAGGTTTTCGTATCAAAATGGAATAATACTGGATAACACATCAGCGTATATGTTTTAGAAAACTGAGTGAGACTTGAAGCAATGGGCTCACAAATTCTGAAGAGTCTGTAGAGTGACAGTGTTAACAGTGTTAATAAGTGGATTATGGTCGCTGGAGTTTTTGAACATCAAGGCTTTGTACTATTTGAAAGTACGTTCTCCTGTGAATGAAGAACAACCATCAAGCTTTACATTTTCTCTTTTAAGGGGTTGAGCGGGAAAAAGAGGATCT
The DNA here is from genome assembly GCA_028646485.1 of Cryptoprocta ferox. Lineage (NCBI taxonomy): Eukaryota > Metazoa > Chordata > Mammalia > Carnivora > Eupleridae > Cryptoprocta > Cryptoprocta ferox. The sequence continues at coordinate 9,128 of JAQQST010002215.1, forward strand.
GGAGAAGCAGATGTCAGATTTGAGGGCGCAGCTGAGCCTCAATGCAGTGGCGTCTGAGTTAGAGGAAGCGAAGCGGTGCATGAAGCGGAAAGACCAGGAGAAAGCACATTTTGCAGCGCAAGTAGAGGTGACTTTGCTATTTTCAAGCTGTATTCAAAGGATGTTAGTTTTGTTTCATAGAATTGCTTAATGAAGTTTTAATGTAAACTTTGTGATATTTTATGAACTCTAGCTTGAGTATACATATTATAAAGTTATGTACATGACTACTTTAATTATATATAGAAATGTCTGTGGATTCATTTCTCTTTCATTTGAACCTTAAAGCCAGAAACCTATTAAACTTGAAAGTATTTTTGTTCTAGTAGCACTTGAGCCCTTCCTTCAGACAGAAGGTACCTTTATTTGAAGGAATGGTGAATTATCCTTTATTTGGGGGGTGAAACTGGCAGACGGCACAGCACAGAAGGTATTACTGATATTTCTTCTTTGGAACCATAAAGGTTTTTAAATCTCTGCCTGCTGTGTAAGAGGTAGAATTGCACTACCTCCATTAATTTAGGGTTGTGTGGGAATCATGAATGATGTGGTAACCATCAGTGAGGTGTAAGTAGGTAGCTGCCATTTTCCATTTGCCTTTTTTTAATTGTTTGTTTATTTTTGAGAAAGAGAGAGAGAGAGACAGAGTGCGAGTGGGAGAGGGGCAGAGAAAAAGGGAGACACAGATTCCAAAACAGGCTCCAGGCTCTGAGCCGTCCGCACAGAGCCTAACGCGGGGCTCAAACTCGGGAACAGCGAGATCATGACCTGAGCTGAAGTCGGATGCTCAATCGACTAAGTCACCCAGATGCCCTCCCCCCCTTGCCTTTTATCTAGCATAGACAGGGTAATTATCTGAAAATATGAAAATCAAAAGAAAAACTTCATAAAAAGGAAATGTTTTAATTCCAATTATAATTATGCAAATTAGATCAGACATGGATGACACATTTGGAAATAAATATGTATCAGTCCTCCCTCTATATCTGTTTTTATTAGTGGAGTTATATTCTAATTATAATAAGGTGCCACATTTGAAGAATTTTCTAAACTATAATGAAAGGTAGAAAATTGGTATTAAAGATATCAAACTTTATGTAATCCAAAGGAAATATTTAATGTTATTCCAGTCTGAGTTTCTCTTTCATCTTGGAAAGATGAATTTTCTTCATTTTCATCAATGGAAAATGTATTTTAGATTTGGTTCAAGATTGAGATTGTAAAGCTGATGAAATATTGACATACTTTTTACAAAGTCCTCTACATGTATAATAAATACTTATCAGAAATATGACCAGAGCAATTATAATTTAGGACTTCTAAAGTTTGCTTCACAGGTATTATTTTAACCCTTGATCCTGTTGACAAAAGTGCTAAAATA
>JAQQST010002217.1:0-10546 GCA_028646485.1 Cryptoprocta ferox
AAAAAAAAAAAAACATTTATTGAGCTTACATTAATTCCTCTAATCTATTTCACATTTACCATGTAATATTTTGGTTGGCATTTTTAATACTGGGTTTACCTTTGAAACTATTAAATTGTATCTTCTTAAATTCAAACATTGTACAAAATAAAATTTAAAAATCCATATATATGATACATTATATTCTACCCTCCTGGAGGCATAGTGCCTTTCTATTTTGTCACCATGTTACCAATGTCTTCATGATTTTTAATAGCTTTAGTGAGATGTACCTTACATCCACCAATTTGAAGTGTACAATTCAGTGCTTTATTCTATATTTACTGAGGTATTCTACCATCACCACAGTCTAACTTCAGGACATTTTCATAAACCAAAAGAAACCCTTACCCAGTAGAAGTCACACTCCATTCCTCTCCACATTCCACCATGAGCCTATGCTTGTTTTCTTCTGAGAGTTTTATAGCTTTAGCTCTTGCATTTAGGTTAAAGATGCATTTTGGGTTAATTTTTGTGTATGGTGTGAAAACAATGTCTAACTTCATTCTTTGGCATGTGCATATCTAGTTATCCCAGAACCATTTATTAAATAGACTATTCATGACCCTGTGGATTGCCTTAATAACCCTGTTGAAAATTAATCATAAATTTATGTGTATATTTCTTGACTCTCAATTTACTTCATTAATCTATACATTTTTCTTTATTGCCAGTACTAAACTGCGTGACTACTAGCTTGGTAGGAAGTTTTGAAATAAGGAAGTGTGACTGCTCCACATTGAACAAATTCTACATGATCATTTTAACTCTTCTTGAATTCCCATACGAATTATTATTCATATTATTCATATTATAATTTCTGCCAATAGAGAGCTGGAATTTTGATAGATTTTGTATTGCATTCATAGGTTAATTCTGGTGTCTTTCCATCCAAACAATAGTAAGTCTTCCAACTCATGAACACGGGATGTGTCTTCCATTCATTTAGGTCTTCTTTAATTTCTTTCAATGACATTTTGTCGTTTTCAGTAAAGAATTCTTGCACTTCATTGTTAAATTTATTCCGAAGTACTTTATTCCTTATGAGGCTATTGTAAATGGAATTGTTTTCATATTTCATCTTCAGATTGTTCACTGTTAGTGTACATAAATACAATTGATTTGAATGAATTGAACATATATTCTGCAACCTTGCTGAATTCGTTTATTAGAACACTTTTTGTTTGTGTGTATGGTTTCTGTGACATTTTCCACTTGCGATTTCATCTGAGAATAGAGATATTTTTACTTCTTTCCTTAGAATATGGATTCTTTTTCTTTTTCTTGTCTAATTAACATGGGTAGGACTTCCATACAATATTGAATAGAAGTGATGACAGTGGACATCCTTTTCTTTACTCTTGATCTTATTGGAAAAGCTTTCAGTCTTTTACCAATATCTCTGGGTTTTGTTTTTATTTTTGCAGATACACCTTGTCAGAACAAGACATCTAGTTCAACTTTATTGAATGAGTGTATGTGTGTATATGTATGCTTCTACTGAAAAAATTATGCAACCTTTGTCCTCTATTCAATCAATATGATGTGATGGTCAGTTCTATGTGTCAACCTGACTAGGCTACAGTCCTCAATTATTGAATAAAACACTAATGTAGTTGTTGCTGTGGAAGTTGTTTTGTAAATGTCATTAGCATCATTAATCAGTTGACTTTAAGTAAGGGAGATTAGACTGGATAATTAGGGTAGGGATGATCCAGTCTGTTGAAAGGCTTTAAGAGCAGAACTGAAGTTTCCTTTAAGAAAAGGAAATTCCATCTGTGGGCTACAATTTACCCAGCAGATTTCAGAGCTGCCTAGCTAACTCCCACAATCACATAAGTCAACTCATTACAATAAATATTAATAAACCAGCTCTGGTATAAGAGGCCTCATGTTAGTCTTCTTACATCTAGTTTAATCAAAAGAATCTTTCTAAATAATCCAGGATATCTCACTGCAGGTGAGGGTATTCCATCTTTTTTATACCTGACATGGATCTCATTTATTTAGCTGAATGCCTTATAAGAAGAGTGGCTGGTATATTTGGTGTATAGAGAACTGATAATCCTCCATATCTGTTTGTTGGCATTCTGTCTTGCCACAAATTACAAACATTTTCATTCTTGACAGAAAAATGAATACAACCTAGAGGTAGGTACATTTGTTCTTTTCTCCATTTCAAATAAATAATGAATTCAAGTAGTCACATAAAAACACACAAAAAAATTATTCTCCCACAAAACTTCACATTTTGGGCTTTGAATGTCCAAATTGCTTTAATTTCTTTGTCTAATTTCATTTTTCTTTGATATGTTTTTATGTCACATTCAAAATAATTCAAAATAGAATTATTGAGTTCCTTTTTGGTATGGAGTTACTATATATAAAAAACAATCTATTGATATTTGTTATACAAACCATGAAGGGAAAAAAAAGGATTCCAGAATTACAGTTACATCTTTGGTCTTCTTATGGCTGTACATCTGAAATCCATGGTAATTTGAAGACCTACATACAATTCCTTGCAACTTGAATTGACAAAGAGTCAATTCCTTGTGACCTCCAAAAATGTGGACTATAATAATCATTAATTTAATTCTATCACTTAGTTGCTGTATGATTTGGGAAAAATAGCTTCCTAAATTGAGAATTGTCACACAGGATTGTTCTAAAGGTAAATTGAGATAAGCCTAGGTAGTTTTTAAATTTTGCTTTACCTTTATCTTAATTGACTGCCTGCTCACACCTTGTCAATTTAAAATCAGTTTAAATAATTTTACTCTCAAGTTAATAAATTCCAAAGTCCTCTTGCAAAGGTGTGATATCCATCCATCCCTGTCCCCCGCACACACACCAGCAGCCTATTACCTGCCAAGTATTTTAGAACCTGAATTTATGCATAATATGAATTAAGCCTTTAAGGGATTTAACCAGTTTAACACCACTCAGCTTTAGTGAGCACACAACACTTGAATCCACTCTTTTCTTTCTTTCTTTTTTTTTTTAACAGGGTTTGTAGAATGCTAGACCTATTTGTTCTGTCTCTTGGCTGGCTAAATTGCATCTAGATTAGAAACTATAGTACTCTGTTATTCTTAAGTCTCCAAAAAGAAGTTCTATAAACACTGATCTGCTTTATGGATGACTTTGCCAAATTAGAGTCATAGCATATACCACAAATGGATTATTTTCTGTTCTTGTGACATTTCCAACTTCAAATCCTATTCAAAATTTTAATTATTTGAGTTAGTCTTTATCATCATTAATACTGACTACACTTACAGCTCTCTTGGGTGATGGATCAGACAGATGACCTCAAGAGTAGGGCTCCTTACATATGTTCTAAGTCTGAGCAAGGCTCAGTTCCTTAGAGCTCACAGAAGGACATCCTCCATTTAACAGGAACAATGATTCAGGAAGGTGAGGGTGAATAACTGCATGGTAGTTAGACTGAAAGCTAATGAACAGATGTGTTATAGTCTTTGGCTTCTCAGGCTTTCTCAAAGTCTTTTCAAATTACCTCCCACATAAATTGGTGTTAATGATTGTACAAGACTCTTTAAGAAGCACTATGCTTAGACTAAAAGGGAATTTTCAATACTTTGGGGGAAACATTTCTCATCTATATTAAGAATAATTCTTTTCACACCTATGCTCTAGCTCTGCCTCTCAGCAAAAGAAAATGAGCTGCTCTGCATTTGTTTCTCAATGCAAAGAAAGACATTTAATTTTTTGGGCAATGCATGGTAACTTAGAGCAATGTGTAGAATCTAAAACGGAAAATGCATACAACTACAAGATGAGTGGACTGTCTCACCCACAGACAATAACCCATCCCTAATGACTCATTTTCCTCTATATAAATTGAGGAATGTGACAAGGGTACAGAATGTTTTTCCCTCACAAGGAAAAAAATTTACCTGCAAAGATATGCTAATCATATTAGGCTGATGCATCCATTCGTAGCACATCATTCTTTTTTTCTATATTAGGAATCTGCCTTCTTATTGCTACTGTGCAACTGAGAGAAAGAAATGAAGAATTTTTTAATAAAAACATTTTATCTTTACTTTGCTGGAAGGAGGCTGGATGTGAGCTCTCTAACTACAAATCCAAAACCAAATGACAAGAATATAAATAAGAAGAATTTGCTGTATATATTAACTTTCTATCGTTAATGCTTTTACTAGGCTATTAGAAGACTATTGCTATATATAATTAGGAATGACGAGTTTTGTTCTTTTCAGGTCATAAATTTATTTAATTCTCTCTATTTTGTATGTGAGTCAAGCTTTAATCTTTTATCTGTTTTCTTAAAACACTTGCCCTGAGAATCAAGGATTAAATACAAGATATTCTTCTCTGTTTCTCTTCATTCCCATCTGCACAAAGAGTATTCTTTGATGTGTACTCTAAAGCTGATTCCTTTGATTATTTTTTAAACTCCCAGTCTACACTCTAATCAGGTTTTAAAACTGTACTCCTGCATTAACATTATGTATGCGTGCACCAGTGCTGAGCTAATGGGCTAGGATGAGTCAGATCTCCATATATTTTTATGTTTTTTCCCCTTAGTTTGTCTTCATTTCAGATTGAAAACTCCCTTTACTTAGCCAATTTTTTAAATGAACTTCATAAATCTCCTCACGTAAAGCACAAGCAGCAGAATTTATTTAAAGTGGAAAACTTTTTCTCCCAATGCACTTTTGTAGATTTTGCTGTAAAGGGAAATCAGTTTTAAACAGGCAGGACTGCTTTGCACTGAAAGAAAATTAAATTCTTGCATCCCTGTGCATACTGCACGCATGATATGCTTTCCATATGATTTCTACCTACATGATCATCACTCAGCACTGAAAAAGCTCAGGGGCAAAGGAAGGTCAGAAAGGTATGAGGAGAGCTACAAAAATCAAGATGAAGTGAAAATGACTTAATTTCCATACATATTTCATCTGAAGTGCAGGCTCAAAAGAGAAAAGTGCTCACTCATCTTCCTCTTCACCAAAGCCTTCCCTGCAGCCACACTTCAGTTCAGTGATGGTAAAACAGGATTCTGCACTGAGTTCAGTTAACTTTCTCAGATCTGTTATCACAAGGAATTCTGGCTGCCAGAGGCTCATTCAATGGAAGATAGTAGAAACAATAGTAATGCATAAGTGAAGAGCATTTTATAGTTACCAGGCACATTAACACATTTGTGTCATTTAATCCTTACAAAAAACACTACCAAACAATATTAGTTTTATTATAACTGATAAGTATAATAAACAGTGGCTGACAGGTTAACTGATGTGAACAAGATCTAGTAATGATCAAGAAGTAGTAGGTAACACTGATTTTCAGACTCCAAACCCATGTTATTCCCTATACATGAAACTGCTTTGAAAGAAGCCCTTGAATATCTTAATGGATAAATATTCTTCTATAAACTGAAAGACAGAAATGTCTTTCCTAAAGCCCCACACCTTGCAGGGATTGTTTGTTAATGAGCCAATTCCTTAGGGATCTTCTCTACTTGCGTTCTTGTAGCAGGAGTGTTGTGTGTATCCATGAATGAGCCAGGCATTTTCTTTATTATTTAACCTATTTATTTATTTATTTATTTATTTATTTATTTGAGAGAGAGAGAGAGAGAGAGAGAGAGAGAGAGAGAGAGAAAGCGCATGCACACCCAGGCAGGAAACAGGGATAGAGGAAGAGAGAGCCAGAATCTCAAGCAGGCCCCATGCTCAGTGCGGAGCCCCCTGCAGGGCTCAATGTCACAACTATGGTTTCATGACCTGAGCCGATATCAAGAGTTCGTTACTTAACCTGAGCCACCCAGGCACCCCTATTATTTAACCTTTTTATTGAAATAAAAAATTAACACAATCATTACCAAAAAGTACAGATAAACAAAAAGAAAATTTAAAATATACATAATCCTATATCAGTGCTTTTCTGTTATTATTAACTTAAAAAATTTTAGACTTAAAAAAAGCACAAATAGTACAAACAAGCTCCCATATAACTTCACTACTTTTCTCTAATGTTAACATCTTATATAATTACACTGTAATTATCACAACCAGAAAATCAACATTGGCCCAATATTACTAACTAAAGTGCAGGTTTTATTTCACTGACTTTTCCACTAATGACATTTTTTTGTTCCAATTTCTGATCAGGAGCCCCACAATGCATTCTTTTCATGTCTCCCTAAACCCTCTTCCAGGCTGTGACAGTTCCTCAGTCTTTCCTTGTCTTTCATAAACTAGATTCTTTGAACAGTACTGGTCAAGTGCCTCAGTTTTGGTGTGTCTTGATATTTTCTCATGATTAGGATGAAGAAATGAATTTTTGATGAGAACATAACAGAAGTATTGTGCCCTTCTCTTGAATCACATCACGATGTATATGATGTTACATATTTTATTAATGGAAAGTTAATCTTGATCCACTGGTGAAAGTGGTGTCTGCTGTTTCTACACAGTAAAGTCACTATTTTCCCTTTGTATCAATATATATGTTGAAGATTATTTTGAGACTATACAAATATTATCTTTGGCTCAGTAATTTTAGCATCACTGGTGGATATTGCTTGTAACAGTTATTACTATGGTGCTTTTGTTTCCCCCATTACTTTTATATTTATCAGTTGGAAATCTTCTATAATGAAGACATATCCCTCTTCCCCACTTAAGAATTTATTAAATTATTTATGTGTATCAGCATATACTCATGCATAATTCTTTTACTCGATAGTATTATGGTAGAAAAAATAATCACTCCCCAAAAGAATCCCTAGAATTCAGGAACATGTTCCCTTGCATTAAGAAAAAGATACTTTGCAGATATAATTTAGGTAAGAACTGACCTTGAGATGGGGAAGATATCCTCAATTATCCAGTGGGTACAATCTAATCACAGGAAGCCTTAAAAGAAGAAAACAAAGGAAGAACGGATCAGAGGGATGCAAAATGAGAAAAGATTTGACCTATCGTTGCTGGTTTTGAAGATGGAGAAGGCCACAAGCCAGGGAATGAAGTGGTCTCTAGAAGCTGTGATCAGCTTCTGACACCATCAGGAAAACGGGTACCCCACCCCTATAATGACAAGGAAGTGAATTCTGCTACCAAAATAAAACAGCAAAGGAATGGATTCTGCTCTAGAATCATTAGAAAGGTTGCAGCGATGTGAACACTTTGCTGTAACCCGCAGAGATCTGTGTCAGACTTTTGACCTACAGTATTTTAAGATAATAAATTTGTGCTAAGTTGCTAGGTTTGTGGTAATTTCTTAACAATAGCAATAGAAAACTAACAAAATCATCCTTTCTTTTTTTCCTCAAATTGTTCCAGCTTTGGTCACTGGAAGCCTTTCATTTGAACTAGGTCTTTTGATTATTTTGATAATTAGTATTTTTCTCATTTGAATATACTATACACTCAATCAACCTCATCAACAGGAGAATGAAATAAAAAGTCTGATGATTTCATACAAACAGAATTCAGATTACCTCTAAAGTTCAGAAGAAAGCCATGCAGGGCTATAATTTAGACAGTCATTATAATTTTTAAAAACTTAATTTGAATTATTGAAGTATGGAGGCCATGGGCCTTGGCTTCATTTCTCCAATTTATTAAAACCAGAGTATGTGTGTGTATGTATATTTCTGCTTTTACTAGATCTGAAACTAGTTGGAAAAACTAGGGGTAAGCCAGAACTCAAAACAGAAAATAGTATAAGGAATGTTTTAAAAGGCAGGGAATAAGTCACATGCCAGCTCCTACCTGGCTTGGTTTACAAAGGGTACAGTTAGTGAAATTTTATGCCTGCCCTAAAGTTTCCCTACCTGATTGAAACAATCAACATTTCTTTAATGAAGATTAATGATTAAATTTCTGTTTAGAAATTTAGTTTGAGATTTGGCTTGAAAAGATGCATTCTTAGAAAAAGAATGCACTGGTATCAATCATTCTAAATAAATTATGAGCGATATCTAGTCCTGAAAAATCAAGTTTTTTATAGGACATTATAGTAAGGAAGGTACACTGGACATTTAAATAGGAAGAGGTGTCACAGAGTGAGAAGAGGGAGAACCTATAAAAGTAAAATAATAGACATACAGATCAGAAATTGTCTACATCACAATTTGACTAATCCAGCCTTACTTAACAGGATCTCATATGCCTTCAGACTAGTCTTCCAGAACTTGACCATGTTGACAAAAATATATTCCTTAAATTTCTTGAGAACAGACACTATATTTTATTTAACTTTGATGTCCTACCTCAATTCCTCACACATAGTATGTTCTCTGTATATGTTTGTATAATAAATAAATGGATAAAAAACTTAATAATAAAATAGTGTGGATATATATAGCAATTCTACTACAGTAAATATTCTTCACAATAATTTAAGTACCTGAGGATGAAGAATTCATGTTTTATAACTGCCAGTTGTCTGTACAGGAAAATATCCAAATGCAAAATGTTGTGTTTTATTTTTCATTGATTCTCATAAGGTGATGGAAATATAATTAAGTATAGTTAAATATATAGACTATATATATAATGTGTGTGTATACACTATTGAACCAATCATCTCCATGATAAGAAAGAATATAGAAAAGTAAAAAGAATAAGTAAAATTCCACATGGGAATTTTAAAGATATTTTCACTCTAAAAAAAAAAACAAAATAGATATGAGATGATGATTAATGAAAAAATTTGGTACTATAGGCACCACATGAAAAATAATTTATGTCAACTTGATGTCAAAGCCAAATATTACCTATGGTCATTTTTGTTTGACAGTGGTTTAAAGAATGTCTAATCTGAAAGGTTCAGTTAAACCTCTGGATTCAACAGTTCATTCATCTTTTAGGACTTATTTTCTTTTTCTTTTTTTTAATGCTTATTTATTTTTGAGAGAGAGACAGACAGAGCACGAATGGGGGAGGGGCAGAGAGAGAGAGGGAGACACAGAATCAGAAGCAAGATCCAGGATCCCAACTGTCAGCACAGAGCCTCAATTGGGGCTGGAACTCATGAACCCCATATCATGACCTGAGCCGAAGTCAGATGCTTAACCAACTGAGCTACCCAGGCACCCTGAGGATTACTTTTTCTTAATATCTTTCTCCCTCTTTTTCTTTCTTTCTTTCTTTCTAGACAACTTTTCTTGTTAACAGATTATACAGAAGGTGTTTGAGAGAAATCATCGATAAATACATTTGCTTTTTTCAGTCCTCCACATATTTTTAGGAATTTGAATGGGGAAAAATCATTACCTTATGGAAAAAGTCAGAGCTGGACAATACTTTATCACTGTCAGTATTGTTTTCAGGTGATTATTGGATCTGTTTTGCTCTCAAAGTAGCAATCTCATTTCAATAGTCTGTCCCAAAAGCAAAGCATCAATAATAATGTTCAATCTGTTATTTTGTGTCTGGCCCAGAAACAAGTATATACATTTCAGATTAGCACTGAGGAATTCATATGACTTGCTAACACCTGTCACTTTAAATATCACTTTCCTTTCCTCACTAATCTCTTTTTCTTTATTTCTATCTTGCATGTAAGTTCCCATTTCTTGTTTGCATAATAGCAGCTAACATATATATTCCAACTTATTTTTCTATAAGCATATTGTATTGAAATTTATAAATCTTTCCCCATATGTTAATATTTCAATCTCTTGGTAACCTAAGCAACATTATTAACTTTAAGATTCCCACATCCATTTCCTAGAACGTAACTTGCCAGAGTTTGTTATCCACAAAATTTCTTAAGATATGTATTTTCCTACAGCAATTACTTGCTGCATAAAATAAAATACAGACTCAAGTACACAACAGAAACAGAGTAAAGAAACATAGGGACATAATTTATGAGATATTAAAATGAAGCCTTTATATTCCACATTTTATCTGGAGTCTAACATCTATAAAAAGTCCTAACATTCTGCAATAGCCTCTCTGAAGAGGCTGCAACACAATTGCTCTGTTCCCTATTCCCAATGAAAGCAGTGTGGAGAAATAGATGGCTGAATATTCACTTAACCAGCAAATAATTAAAAACATTAAAGATACCTCAAAGTTGTAAAAGTATTGCTAAAGATCCCCCAATGTATGCTGCTCAAGGCATAAATACAAAGCAATTTAGTGATGTAAATCACGACCCTCTAAAATGGTTGTTATTCTAATAAACTTAAATACAGAATTATTTATTCAGAAAATAATCCTGAAATAGGTTTTAAAAAAGTATATACTAAACAGTATTGGAAATATTAATTACAGACTAAATTGGAAGCAAATTAAGTGTCATTTTTCAGGGAATCTAGAACGATGATTTATCCATTCAACGCAATATTATGCCACTGTTATATATATTTACCAAATGTTTATTTACATAAAATGCATGCCATACAATACTAATTGTATTGTCCTAATATTTCAATTAGAAAATTAAAATTATATGTTGAATATGGTTACAATCATTTTTTAAAATGACATGGAAT
>JAQQST010002218.1:0-10545 GCA_028646485.1 Cryptoprocta ferox
CAATTTGGGGAACGAAATAGACATTGAAATCCAACAGGCACAGAGATCTCCCCTAAGACGTAACTTGAATAGACCCTCGGCATGACATATCATAGTGAAACTGGCAATATATGAGGATAAAGAGAATCCTGAAAGCAGCTATGGATAAAAAAGCCCTAACATACAATGAGAAACCTATCAGAGTGGTTGCAGACCTATCTTCTGAAACTTGGCAGGCGAGAAAGGAATGGCAGGAAATCTTCAATGTGATGAACAGAAAAAATATGCAGCCAAGAATCCTTTATCCAGCAAACCTGTCATTCAAAATAGAAGGAAAGATAAAGGTGTTTCCAAATAAACAAAAATTGAGAGAATTCATCACTACCAAACCAGCCCTACAAGAAATCCTAAGAAGGACTCTATGAGGGAAATGTTGCAAGGAACACAAGGTACAAAAGACACCACTACGAGCATGAACGCTACAGAGAACACAATGAATCTAACCCCTTTTTTTCAATAATAACGCTGAATGTAAATGGACTGAATGCTCCAATCAAACGACATAGGGTATCAGAATGGATAAAAAAAATCCATCTATTTGCTGTCTACAAGAGACTCATTTTATACCTGAAGACACCTTCAGATTGAAAGTAAGGGGATGGAGAAGTATCTACCATGCGACTGGAAGTCAAAAGAAAGCTGGAGAGCCATACTTATATTGGACAAACTGGACATTAAAGTAAAGGCAGTAACAGAAGATGAAGAAAGACATTATATAATAATTACAGGTTTTATCCACCAGGAAGAGCTAACAATTATAAACATCTATTCACTGAATTCGGGAGCACCCAAATACATGAAACAATTAATCACAAACAGAAACAATCGTATTGATAAGCATGTGCTAATTACACGGGATTTTAATACTCCATTTACAGTCATGGATAGATCAACTAGACAGAAAATCACTAAAGAAACAATGGACCTGAACAACACACTGGATCAGATGGATTTGACAGATATATTCAGAACTCTACATCCTGAGGCTAGGGAATTCACTTTCTTCTCGAGTGCACATGGTACATTCTCCACGATAGACCACATACTGGGTCATAAAGGAGCCCTCAATAAATATGAAAGAATTGAGATCATACCATGTACAATTTCAGGTCAGAATGCAGTGAAACTTGAAATCAATCCCAGGAAAAAGTCTGGAAAACCTGAACAAACATAGAGATTAAAGACCACCCTACTAAAGAACGACTGTGCCAATCAGGCAATTAGAGAAGAAATTAAAAAATAGATGAAAATAAATGAAAACACAACAATCGAAACTCTCTGGGATGCTGCAAAGGCAGTCCTAAGAGGAAAATATATTGCAATCCAGGCCTATTTCAAGAAATTAGAAAAAGTGCAAATACAAAATCTTACAACACAACTGAAGGAACTAAAGAGAGACCAGCAAGAGCACCCCAAACCCAGCAGAAGAAGAGAAATAATAAAGATCAGGGCAAAATAAACAATATAGAATAAAAAAAAAGTTGAACATATCAATGAAACCAACAGTTGGTTTCTTGAAAAAATAAACAAAATTGATAAACCTCTAGCCAGGCTTCTCAAAAAGAAATGAGAGAACACCCAAATAGACAAAATCACAAATGAAAATGGACCTATTATAACCAATCCCTCAGAAATGCAAGCAATTATCAGAGAATACTATGAAAAATTTTATGTCACCAAACTGGACAACCTAGAAGAAATGGACAAATTCCTAAACACACATGCACTACCAAAATTCAAACGGGAAGAGAGAGAAAACCTGAACAGACCCATAACCATGAAGATATTGAATCGGTTATCAAAAATCTCCCGACGAATAAGAGCCCAGGCCAGACGGCTTCCCAGAGGAATTTTACCAGACATTTAAAGCAGATTTAATACCCATTCTTATCAAGCTATTCCCAAAAATAGAAATAGAAGGAAAACTTCTGGACTCATTCTACGAAGCTAACATCACTTTGATTCCCAAACCAGACAGAGAACCAGCAAAAAAAAGAGAACTACAGGCCAGTATCCTTGATGAATATAGATGCAAAAATACTCAACAAGATACTAGCAAATCGAATTCAACAGCATATAAAAAGAATTTTTCACCACGATCACATGGGATTCATTCTTGGGTACCAGGTCTGGTTCAATATTCGCAAATCATCAATGCGATACATCACGTTAACAAAAAAAAAAGATAAAAACCATATGATCATGTCAATAGATGCAGAAAAAGCATTTGACAAAATACAGCATCCTTTCTTAATAAAAACCCTGGAGAAAGTCAGGATAGAAGGAACTTACGTAACCATCATAAAAGCCATTTATGAACAGCCCACAGCTAATATCATCCTCAATGGGGAAAAACTGAGAGCTTTCTCCTTGAGATCAGGAACACGAAAGGGATGTTCACTCTCACCACTTTTGTTTAACATAGTGCTGGAGGTCCTAGCATCAGCAATCAGACAACAAAAGCAAATAAAAGGCCTCAGAATTGGCAAAGATGAATTCAAATTTTCACTTTTCACAGATGACATGATACTCTACATGGAAAACATGGAAGACTCCACTAGAGGCTGACTAGAACTGATCAAGGAATTCAGGAAAGTAGCAGAGTACAAAATCAACGTACAGAAATCGGTTGCATTTTTATGCACCAATAATGAAGCAACAGAAAGAGAAATCAAGAAACTGATCCCATTCATAATTGCACGAAAAACCATAAAATACCAAGGAATAATCCTAACCAAAGATTTAAAAGTCCTGTTTGATGAAAACTATAGAAAACTTATGAAAGAAATTGAAGAAGACCGAAAGAAATGGGAAAACATTCCATGATAAGGGATCTGAAGAATAAACATAGTTAAAATGTTATTACTACCCAAAGCAATCTACACATTCAATGCAATCCCAATAAAAATTGCACCAGCATTCTTTGCAAAGCTGGAACAAACTATCCTCAAATTCATATGGAACCACAAAAGACACTGAATAGCCAAAGTAATATTGATGAAGAAAACCAAAACGGGAGGCATCACAATCCAGACTTTAGCCTCTACTACAAAGCTGTCATCATCAATACAGTATGATATTCGCACAAAAACAGACACATCATTTTTTCATCATTTTGGCTCGCTTTCTGTCTCTTGTAAGTTTTAACAGCTCATTGTGCACTCTGCACCTGCTAGTATTGCTATATTTAAGGGGCTCATTGACTGTCCAGGGTCTGTCCATTCAGGAGGTGTTCTTTTAATGATGTCTCTCTATTTCTCTTGCTGTGCCTTTGGTTATTTTATTTCCCTATTTAGTGATATTTGGGACTCTCCACCATGTGTACTTTAGCTTGTTTCTTGAGGTAGACCTGAAAAGGATAACAAACAGACAAACACTCAGGGAAAAAAAGCATGCAAATGCACAAATCAAACAAAAGGGGAAAGAAAAAAAAAAAAGAAATGAAAAAGAAAAAAGGGGGTAGAAAAAAACAACAGAAGACAAAAGACAGTCTAAAAGTGTAAAACCAGTGGAGGAGAGAGATAAGACTGAGATAAGAGAAAATATATCTGAATAGCAAGAATTGACCTAATCATGGCAATGCATCAATGTTGGTCTTTCCCGGGGTCCATGGGGGAAAAGGAGGAAAAAAAAAATAGGCAGCTCTACCACGCGGATGTGCGTGGTTTGGTATAGGTAGGTCTTGCGGGCTGCTCCCCGAGGCTCCGCCTTAGTGGTTGTGGGGAGAAGAATGGCGGAGCCCCAATCCCTTCTCGAACCAAGCATTGCAACCCACTCTTTTGGGTCCCATCTCCCTGTGCAATAAGTGGACCAAGTTGTATTTTCCAAGCCTCGCCTAGTTTCCAAATCCTAATCCACGCACTTTAATGATACTGCCCAAGATGAGATGTACTCCTGCAGGTGGGCGGCTTCCTAGCCGGGGATAGAGTAGAGGGGTAGAGCACTTTCTCCTGGAGACGCCTGGGATCGGGGCGCCAAGCCCAAGGAAAAGGCACAGCTAAAGGGAACGGATCTCTCTCCCTGCACCCTGCTGTTATAGATGGGATGATAGGATCCCTCTCTGTCCCGGGGCGAGGTTTTTCTCTTCTCTAGAGACAGCTCTATGAGCATTTTCAGTCTCTCATTCTCTTCCCCTCATCTCTCCATGGCTCTGCACACTCTCCGATGCTCTGCACGGAGGGGGACTCCCTCCCCTCCAAGCCTCCAGGTCCCAGCCTGTTTTTATCTTCCCCAGTTCTCACTCACTCATACACCTATGAGGCTGTCTTCTTTGTGGGCTCCGTGTCTTTTCCTCCCACTCTTGTAGATCAGAGTATTGTGGCTTCAGTCCTTCTTAGTTTGATAGATGCTGGTGGGCAAAAATTACAGAGCTCCCTACTTCTCCGCCATCTTGCCCCCTCCCCTCCACTTGAGGGTTTTCTTAACAACAACTGCAGGAATCTCTGTGCATGGAAAAGATTATTTGCACCTAGTGGGTTCATTGTAAATGCTGAAATCATAAATACGAAAACCTAAATTATTCCCCTAACTTCCAACTATTGTGCAAGTGAGACTAATTTGTTTGCAAAGTAAGTGTATTTCATGACTCTTGGCCTGGTTCTTCACATAACTTCAGCAAGAACAGCAGTGAATTATGTAGGCACATGTCCATCAGCTTTGCTGAAACTTATCATATGGAATCTTAGATTGAATTTCTAACAGCTCCTCAAGGGCAGAGGCCAAGTCAAATATTTGCCATCAGACTTTGCCTGCGGTACTCACTAATTTGAATTAACCCTTCTTCTCATGGTCTCCAATATATTGGAGGTTTTTGCACTTCCCCAGAAGTCGGTTCTTCACTCACCTGATGAGGCTGCTGGGAACCTTGCAAGCAAGATACCAGGCTGCATTTTCCTGGGGCCTCATTCCTTCAAGCTGTCCGTTCACACCTGAGAGAGAGAGAGAGAGAGAGTGCGAGCGTGGGAGGGGCAGAGAGAGAGAGAGAGAGAGAGAGAGAGAGAGAGAATCCCAAGCAGGTTCTGTGCTGTCGCCATGCAGGACTCCATCTCACAAACCTTGAAATCATGACGTGAGGCAAAATCAAGAGTCAAACACTTATCCAAATGGGCCACCCAAGCACCCCTCGGTTTACTGTGATTCATGAATATTATTTTGGTATTATTTTGGCATTTCCTCTGCAATGTTTAGTCATTATTTACTAGCTCTCCTTCTTTTTTAAGCGGGGTTACTGGTGTGTCTCAGTTGTTGTTTGAGGATTTATAACATGAGGCTTTAATCTGTAACCTGCTGCCATAAAATAATATTCCCTTACACATATATGTTACTTCAGTATATGAACAAAACACACAGCAATCAACTTCCACTTTACCTTTCTGAATTTTGTGCCATTCTTGTCCTATATTGTATTTGACACTTGCTACAGACTCAAGAGTAGATTGCTTTACATTTCCTTAAACTGTCTAGTATCTTGTAGGAGAAAATTTTTAATGAGATGATGCAAGTCTGATATTTTTCCAATTCCTATTTCTGCCCTCTTCATTCCTTCCTAGATACCAGTGCCCATCTGGTACCATTGTCTGTTGCCATGAAGAACTCCCATTGACATTTCTTGTAAAGTGAGTCTATTCACAGACATTCTCAGTGTTGTTATGTCAGAAATGGATTTATTTTTCTTCATTTATTTAAGGAAATTTCGCTAGGTATGGAATTCGAGGTTGGCATTGGCATTTTTCTTCTTTCAGAATTCAAAGATGCCAGTCAACATTATTGGTTTGCATTTTCTTCTCATAAAGGGTTGTCAACACATTTACCATTTTCTCCATGTGAATCATGTGTTTTCTGATTGTTTTCAGATTTTCCCTTTCGCACTCATGTCCAAAATTTTATTATTATAGGTCACTGTCTGATTTTGTGTTTGTTTTTCTGCTTGGGTTCACAGAAACTCTTGTATGGACGGGTTTATGGTTTTTATCCAGTCAGGAGATTTAAGGCAGTTACTGTTGTGCACCATCCTTTCTGGTGTTGTCCCATGAGTCACTGATGCTCTTTACATTTATTTCCCATCTGCTTGTCTCTCTGGGATTCTTGCATAGTTCCTATTGCTGTATCTTCAAGATCTCACATTTTTTGTCTGCGTCATCTTATCCTTTTTATAATTTTTATTTATTTTTGAAAGGGAGACAGAGCACAAATGGGAGAAGGGCAGAGAGAGGGGAACATAGTATCTGAAGCAGGCTGAAGAGTCTGAGCTATGATCACAGAGCACAACAGGGGCTCAAACCACAAACAGTGAGATCGTTACCTGAGCCACAGTTAGATGCTCAACCTTCCAAGCCACCCAGGGACTCCTCATCCCATCGTTCTAAAAGCCCATTTGATATAGTTGCTCACTTCACATATCCTACTTTCAGATCTAGAGATTCAATTTAATTCTTCTCTATGATTCCCCTTTCTCCTCGCATCACATGTATGTTTTTCTTTCATTCTTGATCATATGTATAATTTCTCTATTCACATGGTCACCTCTTATTTGGGGGTCGTTGGCTGTGGACTGATTATTACCCTAGTCACAAGTCTGGTTTCCCTGCTAATTTGGATATGGAGTAATTTTGTATTGGAGGCCAGACACAAGACAGTGACAGTGCTGAGCATCTGGATTTTGTCATCTCCTTCTTATAAGTGCTGAATGTCATTTTGGAAATTAGTTAATAACTTCTGACATAGCTTCATCTTCTCTAGGTTTAATATTTTTATTGCAGTAAGATGTATGACACATAATATCTACCATTTTCTACACTTATTTTTAAGCCCTGATGGATAAATTGAGATTAGGATTTGCTATAGACCCATGTTGTTAGATTTACCACTGATGTGTAACGTTTCATGGGGTCTCATGACCCATGTTTTGATTAATATTCATGTGTTATAGTAAAAGGTGACTCTGAGTAACACATTTGGCTTTGTACTAGTACTCACCATGACTTTACTAGAAGTATATATCAAATATTACTTTTTTATCTTGAAGGAAAGTTAATATTCCTTTAAAACATTGTACACAGGCGATGATGTCAGAAGGGCCTTTGAGGAAGCCATCAGTGATTGGCCAGATGAGCTGCCTGGTGATTGGCCACCTGAGCAAGTCCACCTGAGAGAGCCTTGTGATGGTCCAGGAATGGTGGTGGCATCATGAGAAGGCACTGTGATGCACCAGGTTTGTTATATAAGCTGGTCAAGGCCCAGATAGCACTGAGGAGAGAGATGGCACTTCAGCCACAGCTCTTCCTGTTATTCCTTCTGTTATCTGCCCTGTTCCCTTCCCCTTCTGATGGCAAGTCCCCTGCCCACTTTTCCTACCCTAGGTCCTCTTGCCAACACTCTACACTCCAGCTTCATGTTTGTGTCCACCTTTCTACCCCTCTGTGTCCTGAAAGGCAGTGTACCTGCAACCGGTGACTCTGGACCCACTTCCTACTGTGAGGTTAGACAGGTCACTTAACTAAATGTTCCCATTTGGCAGGTGGTATTGTGAGTGGGGCACAGAAAATCAGAATATAGTAGATTTTGAGCCAGCTGAGGAGAGCCTTCCCAAAACTCTGTGGTCACAACCAGGCTCAACACATGAAAGCTAAGTCCATGACCTAAGGAATCCTTGCACACCCTGCTACCCTAGAGTCTTCCAACCCAACTCAGCACAGGGAACATAAATGCACTGAACATTGGATGACTGAGATGTACAGTGTGGACAATGCCCACAGACAACGGTCAGAGAGGGATTTTTTTGATAAAACTAAGTACTAGAATGAGTCACCATAACATTGCATACAGTAGGAGTCCTTGTAACACAGTCCCAGAGACTATGAGCTGTTTATTCCAGCTCATTGGTGGACAAACACATTCCTTAGATACTGGGCTGACCAGGAGCCCAAATACCACAAGCCTTTCAACCAAACATAGCACAGTACGATTGGGTAGCCAGAACACCAGGCTTGCCGGAAGCCTGAGACTTGCATCCAATGTTATCATTAGGCAAAGGATTCACCTGGACACTGAGATGACCAGAGGTTCTCAAACCATGAATGCTTCAACCAGGAGAGAGGGCAATTGAGTGCCAACGACACTGGGCTTGCCAGGTGCCTTCAGAACATCAGCCTTCCAACTGAGCAGAGCACAGGGCAATCAAGTCCCCAGGACACTGGGTTTGCCAAGAGCCATCAAACCATGATTGCTCCAACCCAGCTCCGCCCTAGGCCAAGGGATCAGCTAGACAGTGTATTTACCTTATGTCCTTGAACCTGGAACATTCCAACCCAGCAAAACTCAGGAAAATCAAGTCTCTAGGGCACTGGGATTGGCATGACCCTTCACTGCAAGCCCTCCAACCCAGCTCTTCCCTGGGCCAAGGTGATACCTGGACGGTGGGCTTACATACGCTCTTGGGCATACAGGACTTCAAACCAGCTCAGGAGTAGGCCAAGGAGTGTTAGGAACAGAAGGCTCACCATGTGCTTTGGACCTGGAGGGCTCCAAGTCATCTCTGCACTTGGCCAACGACTCACCTAGACAGTGGACTTACCATGTGCCTTAGGACCTGGAGCCGTACAACCCAGATTATCACCAGGCCAAGATGTCACCTGGACAGTGGGTTCACCATGTGCCATTGGACCCAGAGCCCTCCAACCCACCTCTGCACTTGGCCAAGGGGTCACCGAGGCAATGTGCTCACCATGTGCCCTTGGACATTGAGAGCTCCAAACCTGCTCAGCACTAGGCTAAGAAGTCTCCTGGAGAGTGTCTCACTATATAACCTTGGACAAGGAGGCCTCCAACAGAGCAGAGAACAGGGAAGTCCAGTCCCCAGAACACTGGGCTTGCCACTAGCATGCAGACCACAAGGCCTTCAAATAAGCTCTGCACTAGGCCAAGTAGTCACCTGTATAGTGGGCTCCTTGTAAC
The DNA here is from genome assembly GCA_028646485.1 of Cryptoprocta ferox. Classification (NCBI taxonomy): domain Eukaryota; kingdom Metazoa; phylum Chordata; class Mammalia; order Carnivora; family Eupleridae; genus Cryptoprocta; species Cryptoprocta ferox. The sequence goes on from JAQQST010002218.1 coordinate 8,992, forward strand.
TGGAACCCTCTAATTAAGCAGAGCCCAGGGCAATCAAACACTGGGTTGCTAGTTGTCCTCCAGCTATGAGACCTGAAACCAGCTCAATACTTAACCAATATGTCCACTGGGCCCATGGCCAAATGGGAGTCTTCAATACATGAGCCACCATCCCAGCCTATCACTGGGTACTGGACCAATCAGTTCCCTGGACACACTGCTGACTAGGGAACCTTCAATCAAATACTCTGCATCCCAGCAGAGCACAAGACAATTGAGTCCCTTCTTACCTGGGACTGACATCAGCCTTAACTCCTTGTGGTCTATCACCTGCAGAGCCTTCAACTTTTGGAGTGTTCTCCTCAGCAGAAAATGAAAACAGTCCCTAAAAGTTGAGACAGACCAGTGGTTTGAAGACTGTATTTTAAATTTCACAGCAGGAGAAGGGGGAACTGGGAATGAATTGTAGAGCACAGAGGAGACATTGGCTGAGGTCCTCCAGATTAAGGAGAGTTGCTCCTACCTGGAAGGAGAGGTGCAGGTCTTAGAAGAACAGGCTCAGCAGTGCGGTGAAAGGAAGGCTCACCTCCATGAGGTGGAGAGATTATTTGTCTACACGAAGAACTTCCTGGAAGAGTTTGCCTTCCAGGAAATGTTGTCCAAGGGGTGATGTCCTCCCACCCACCCACCATGACATAAAAGGGGAGCTGGGAAAAGTGTGATCATCTCCAGGAGTGGGGGCATGTATGAGTTTACAATTTATGTCAGTTTTAAATAATTTAAAATGGTCATTTCAGAATAATTAATTTAAGAGAACCAATCTGAGAGAAATCTGTCCCATCTGGCCGGTGAGTTCTTCCTTGGGAGCAGCGGCAGCGGGAGCCTTGAAAAGCGGCAGCGGTGGAGGCGGCAGCGGCGGCTCCACGAAAAGGGTGGTGCAAGCCGACCGGGAGGCCAGCCACCAGCGGGAACACATCTCATCCCCGCCCATCTCCCCATATATAACTGCCGAGCACCGGGAGAGAAATCCGTCCCATCTGGCCGGCGAGTTCTTCCTTGGGACCAGCCGCACCAGAAGCCTTGAAAAGCGGCAGCGGCGGCTCCGCGAAAAAGGGGGCACAGGCCGGGCCTGGAGGCCAGCAGCCAGCAGGAACGCATCTCATCCCCGGTGATGGTGTTGAACTGCACGGACTGGGATTTGGAAGCAAGGTGGAGCTTGGAGAATACAGTTTGGCTCACTCGCGGCACAGGTAGATCAGACTCAGAAGGGCGGTTGCAACACTTGGTTCCGGCAAAACTTTGAGGCGGCGCCATACTTCTCCCTGCAACCACCAAGGCGGGGCCTCCGAGAGAGCAGCCCCTGAGACCTGACCTGACGCCAGACCACGCCCATCCACACAGGGGAGTTGTCTTTTTTTTTTCTTCCCTTTTTTCTTTGCTTCTCCTTCTGTTCTGCTGCCATCCAGATATATATCCTGTACCATATTCTTATCTCTCCTCTTGCCTGGTTATATGCTTTTGGACTGCCCTCAGACTTTTGCTGTCTCTGTCCCCACCTTCTTGTTTTTTTTTTTT